>JAQIXS010002436.1:0-22908 GCA_034700785.1 Rossiulus vilnensis
TAGTAGCTGCTTTTCTACGGAAAGTTATGTGCTGTCAGTTTCGTTCTATCATCTTATACGGAATGTTCTTATCATTTCCTAGGTAAAATAAGTGATTTTCTAACTCTGGATCGACACCTAAATCGCCCTTGGAAGAAAAAAAGTAAGATCATTCCCTTTCAATTTGATCGCTGTTGAATTTGATCATATGATTTCCTGTCATGTTGGGAATTTTCATCTTTGGGATTTCGCAGTAGACCCTAGAGGTCGATGAACTTTGGTCTCTACTATTTATGGTGTTCATGGATCATTGACTTAATGTTACAATTTATTTTCAGTACAAGTCTAGTAAAAAATTCCCTTTTATCATTTCTAATGAATACTGTGCATCTCACTTTTCATCATTTGATCATAAGACCAAAATGATCAAAAAAATATTAAGCATTTCTCATAATCATTTATGCCTAGACAATCTTTCAAATACATGATTTATGAACTTGTAAATAATTATATAACTGTTACAGATATTTTGATTATTCTAGTTTGGGGAGACATTTATGAAGCGTCTATTATTACCATGTGATTTTTAATGTCTCTACCTTATTAGAATGACATTGCTATAATGATGGTGTAAACTGAAATGAAATTTCGGTCCCTGACGATCATTAGTAATGTCATTACAATATTGATTACCTGATAATGACATTACTAGTGGTCGTGTTAGGTAAACTAAAATGGAATGTTTGGTAATGGCATGACTAAGTATTAATATCATTAGTAGTGATCGCGCAAGGTGTTTTTGGATTTTCTTGGATACTCTGGAATAAACAGACATTTGCTATAAATAGCCCATTTCGTTAATTATGCGGAAGTGTAGACAGAAATATCCCCGTTATAGGCTATAACCAATTGCGTGAAGTTTTTAATAATACAAAAGGCTATTGTTTTGCCAGAATAGTCCATTTATATAAGGAGCTAGACCATTCCATGTACATCCATGTACTAGGCCTACCATGTACACGCATATAGTGGTCAGACGTCGTGACCTCATCTGTACATTATGGCACTCTCCACCCATGCACGCTAAATTAGCATTATACGTGTGTGAAAATCGATGGACAATTCAATAAAATACGTGGAAAAAACTGCTGCAAAACAGGCGATAGCTGCATTTATTGGCCTAAATGCTGGTTTTATTAAAGGAAAGGGGACGTAATTGAAGGTGTGCTGGTGCATTTCCGTAGACATTTCGTGGGCAAAAAAAGTTCTTTGGTTGAAATTTTCTCCATGATGGCTTATGCAAGCAAATAATGATTTTTAATGTGGCAGAGCCAGCTAAATCACCGTGAAATTGTAATTTTGAAAAGGAAAATGCAATGCTCGCAAAATGATTACTGTGTCCTACCCGAAGAAATATAAACCTACAGTTTACTGTCATGGAAATACAAATTTAGCTGGAAATAAGCGAATGCTTATCATTAGAAACTTGGAAAAAGCTTAAAATTTATTGGCTGTATTTGACAGCAAATGGAGCGGTTAGTTGCATATAAGTTAAATATGAATTGAACCATACAAAATGATAGCATGCATTTTGATGGGGTTTGATCAAATTATTATAGGATGCACATTAAAATGCCATAAGCAGCAATTTAAAGGAGCAGATAAATTAATGAAAACTTTGTCTATTTATTTTTTCATTTATACTGTCTATTCATATTTACCTTGAAATACTGCGAAGTAATTCTGCTGAAGTGATCAGATTTGTTCTGCAAACTATTGGAATAACAGGATGGTAGGTACAGTGAATTACATTTAGACATAGGCTAACATGTAAATTACATGCAGGTGTCACATTATGTGACTGCCACATATCTTTGTTTACAAACATGGTTACAAACATGGAGGTAATCAGGAGTTGGCAGTATATCTTTAATGCCTTTTGCTCTTTTTACCAAAAGCTCGTTCGCACCGAATGCACATCAACTTCAACTTTTACGAAAATATTTACCAAATAGCAGCTGCTTTCAACAAAGAATAGCGCTCCAAACTCCGTCCCCAGCCTGTTTTTGGTTACTCTACCATTTTTCCTAAATTAACCCCCGCACTGATGGTTGCAGGTTTGTTATGTAAAGTTTGGTTGACCTTTATCAAGGTCTATGTCAACTCCACCCGGTGATGCTCCTGTTTCCACATGTTTTGGAAGTGCCAAGCTGGCATCTTCCTGATTGCTCGAGAAAACTAAGTTGTTAGTAAATGGCATCCAGTTGCCCAGGACTATCAGATTTTATTATTTTTAGTTATGCTTGCGATGCAGTGCCTGCAACCAGTAATAGTGTATTTGCTCCATGGCATCGTGTGCATTTCCAAATGAAAACACTGGCTGCTGGTCAGAAAGTGCCAAAACAGATGAAACATTCTGCATAAGTAGTTTATGAGCCATGGATACAAGCTGCTTAGAGTGGGGCTTCTTGGAGCTTCGGCGTTTAGACAGGATTTATAGAAAAGTAGGACGGTTTTTAGCGGAAAAACAACGTTTTGCTCTCCCTTGTCATGCGCTCCGCAGTAAAATTTTGTTTTATCTTCGTGTTTTGATTCAGACTTTGCTGAAGGAGAAGATGAGTAATAAATCTGGAGGATCTTTGTCAAAGGCGAAACCAGACGCTGGTAACGTTTCTGTAGGAAGCAGCTACCAAAATAACCATAAAGGAAATAAAGCAAAAGCAGCGAAGAAATGCCTAAGGTAAGTTATTGAAAGTTAATTTATTTCGAGCACATGTTGGCCTCTTGTCAAAACTATTAAGTTTAAAAATAACACCGATATTATAAATTCAACGGTTTTTTTTGCAGCACTGAAGAAATGCTGCTTTGCTCCTATTTGGAAAAATTACAATGTTGCATGCAAAGTTGTGGCGATGATCAAGTGGAACAGATCCGAAGCACTACTAACAAGATTTTAAATTTCATGAAAATCACTGGTAAGAAAAGTTCTGCATAATATCTTATCCTCTTTAGGGTGATAATTTGAGTGCATGCAACGCATTGTTCAGTTTTTAAACACGAAATAAATTGATCGAGCCAAACCTAATTAACATGTAGAAATGTTCTTTTGATGGCAAATTATAAAGTTTTCTCACAGGGAATTATAATAAAGCAGTGCCATATTTTCAAAAAGAGATTTAATGAAATATTACCTTAATTTATTTGATCTTTTGAATTTGCCAAGAATTATTGATGTAATATTTTATATACTATTAAGTACAATATATGTACTCTAACATTCCATTATATTATACCCATAAGGTTAAAAACGGAGAAAATACAAATTTTTATAAATAATAGGTACAAAAGTAATTTCATCTTCCAAAGATATGTAAATATTTGATCTTTATTTATTTATTTTTTTAAATTCTATATACTTGAATATATATTTAAATGGATTGTTGCATCTGCTTCAGTTACATTTTGAATTATCATAATTTAGTATCAATAGTATTTCATGTAGTACAAGTACAATTTTTAGTGTATATGTTATTCTGGCTAGCAACAGTAGGCCGCTGTCACTTCATTCATCATTCTAGTTGTCTCTCCTTAATTGTCTGTAAAATGTAGGACAAATGGCTGTGTGAGTGACAAGCAGTTTGCCAGTAATTTCATTGCCAATATCTAGACCTAAATTGTCATTTCTGTACTATCACTTCGTTGGGATCAGAGACGTTCTCCCTCCCTCAAATTATGTCGTCATTTTTCGTCTTTGACATGTGCATGTTTCAATATCTAACGATTGATCGTTTGCTCTGAATTAAAATTCTTGTAAGGATTATCGGTGTACATGTTGGATGGCAACACTTAGCATTCATCAAAAAACGAAAACAACTTGGAGAGGTCTGAGCTTACACGAACAATTGAACATTTGCCAGAATTTTTTTGTTTGCATTTTTGGACTAGTGCCTAGTTCCTGTCATCGAATGTTTTTCTGTACTTATGAAGACAATAAGACATTAACACGTTTTTCTATGGATTGTTATTCATTGAATGCATTTCTGCATCTTTCTTCTGATAGATGTTCCGGACAAGTTTAATGACGTACTGCCACTGCTAATTATGGTTTTAAAGGTAATCTTTCAAATCCCAAAGTTTGTAAATAATTTTATAATGACCAACTTTTTTCCCTCTCATACCACATTAAATTTTGACATTTTGAAATTTTTAAGAAAAACAAACATTTATTTAAAATGTTTTGTTTTGAAAACGTACAATAATTCTTTATATAGCGACTTCAAACCTTACCTTTTTGCGTTTCCTATATATTATAAAGAATCTTGATATATTTTACAAAAATCAATGATCAATCATCAAAACTGAGTATGCTTAATTGATCTATGATAATGTATTAGTGTTTTGTGTACTGTAATTGAATAGTTCGTTGACATAGTTTGGTTAGGCAGAGAAATTATTTTAAAAAGCATAATTTTATATTGTATTTACATTATAAACTTTTTTTTAGAATACGCGTGATACAGAAACCATCAGGAACATTGTGCAAACTTTGGAAAGTAGCTTAGTGCCAAAACAAGGCAAGTGCCATTGTTACTATCTAGCAATCTACTATTTAGCTAATCTGTTAGAAGATCGATTAGACTGGATGTTAAATTAAAATTTTTGAAAACAATTTTTTTCTAGGTCTGAAAACGTACATTTCAACCTTATTAAATCATGATGTTATTGGTGCTCTTTTACATTCGCTGTATGTATTGAAGCAAACAAGTGATAAAGATGGTCTTATGGTGGATATCTATGCAGTTTTGGCCAAACTTGGGAGCAAAGGTATGCATCTTGAACAACCAAAGACGATAGTGAATTCCCAAATCGAAATAGCTTGCATTTGATCAAACCTTGTTTTGTATTAAAACAGTTGAAGAACAGGCACATACTAAAAAAATTGCTTCATTATGTGAATTGCAGATCCTGAATTTATAGCCAAGTTGAAAAAATATGATGCTGTGAAATTAGCAGTTCCATTAATGAAGAAAAACTGTTCTAAGCTGTTATTGTTGAGACCCTTACTTCTCGTTATCAAGCTTGCGGCATCTGGTGAGTAGTTTTAACATTCTTGAGAGTTCAGTTGATGAGTCAAGATTACAAATGTATATTTTCAGGGCCTTCGACGTCCTTCCTTGGAAGGGACGGTGTTCTTCCTGTCCTTCTGTCATTGATGAATTCTCTTGGGCGAAATCAATCAGCAACATTGAAAATAGTCGTGGAATTGTTTGCTCAACTTACCAAATCCAGTACGTTTTGAAAAACACCCATTACGTCGTTTGTGGTGCTAGTTTAGACTTTTAATATTTCCATTTGTTTTTTTTTTGGTTTCTGCATTGCAGAATATAATTGTCGTGAAATAATCATTCAGTCGGGCATTTCTTCGTTTCTGCATCAATTGGGACAGTGGGAAAAATCAGAAGGCTTTCACAAGATAAGAATCCTGAGGGCAGTACTTACGTGTCTGGGAAACTTGGCTGAATTTAGTAAATATGCCATAACTTATCCGATGTATTTCTAATGCTTTCAAGATGCTCGGTGTCTAAAGCAGAATCGCCTGACCCTCTAATGCCACATATTTTTAGAAATGGGACGAAGCAATATTATCGATGCTGATGGGTTTGGCCAACTCTACAAATTTTGCCATAATTTACCTCTCATTTCGGATTATGATGCAATCATCTCGTTGGCTTCCAACGTGATTCAGAAATGTCTTCCGAGGAAGTGGTTGCCCATTAAGACGTCTGTTGGTGCGGTTCAGTTTCCACTACCTGGAAAACCAAGTTCCTGCAATCATTTCTTTGCTCAAGGTATCCAAGAACTCTTACTTCAATATGTAATGTGGATTTTTAAGAATGCATTTATCACGTTTTTATTTCGTTTCTTTTTTTTTCGAACTGTGATTAAAAAATTGGTGCTTATTTAATAAATAAAATTTGAAACTTTAGATTGTTGAAGTAGCATTTTGGGGAATCAAACAAATTTTGGGATCTTTCAATTTCAATTCTCCAAAATACATCATAAAACTTTAAATTATAATATAATACATTGACATTAAAATCTTTGGACGTATTTTATTTAATTGTTATTATTATTATTATATTATTGCGTTAAAGATCCCTTAAAGACTTCCCGAGAATCATCCGAAGACAGTGATGAAGATTCGTCATCTTCAAGTAGTGACGATGACAATGAAGCTGGCAAATGCCCAGTAAGTAATCTTGTGAGTAAATACATTTGATACCTGATTCAATAATTTCTGAAATGTCGTGTTTGCTTGCAGGATAGCAAATGCAGCATATGCATTAAGCTTAAGGATTTAACGCCAAGTGAAGTTTTATCATACAATCAGTTTTTTCCTGAACTCGAAATGTTCGGTGCAGGCCCCCAGTCTTCGAACAAAGAACCAACCAACTCGAAAAAGCAGAAAAGTCCTCCACTACTGGTAAAATCATTAGCGTCTGTTCAAGGCCCTTCCTCTAGTCCTCACAGTTGCAGCGAAAACCCTTCATTCGACGACCTGAAAGGCATCTTGTCCTGCGTAAGTCTCTTAAAAAGTGATGCTAGTGCTAATGCTGTACTGACGGAGAAGGACGAAGTGGCAGAATGCAGTGTGCAGAATAATTCTGATAAAGAATCTGAGAGTCTCGAAAATCCGTTGGATGATTTTTGCCAGACTCTGGAAGATCGACAACGGATTTGCGAATTCACAAAAGCGTTTAAATTCCCAAGTGCTTATCTCGCTAATGCTCAATACACCAAGCACGTGGCTCCGTTTGTGAAAGTTGCGTATTCGGACATGAATGCTGAGAAGTATGTGCGGCAACTGGAACCTTTGCTTACGAGAGATGCTGTCGAGTGTAGGTCAGTAGCTGATAATTAAAATCGCTCTCAGTTTTGCCTAAGTTCTGCTAAAATTTGGTATTTCTACATTTATCCCAGTAATTTTGGAGTTCCGATGTACAGTATCAGGATTTTTTTACACAATACCCTAAGTCAGATATTCGTTTTAGGTCAATGCTTCTACACAATCTGGATCGACTTTTTGGAGGAGAAACACGCGGGAAAGTTGTTTACGATTATGACGCGTTGGTAACCGGTGACAGTAAGGAGGACAGTAAAGATGTACTGACAAATGCTGATAATTTGAAGTATAACCTGCAGTGTTCCTCTTATTGCGGTTGATAGTTTTTTCAAATAAATAACGAGTTTGTCTGTATAATCTTTAGGCTGGGAAAATCCGAGGAATCTTCTACTTTTCTTAAATTTGAATCTCGATTTGAATGTGGAAATTTACGGAAGGCTGTTATGGTAATTAAGGAAAAGGACGATGGGTCTGCTTTTATAAGCGTTTATATGAAATTAATTGGCTTTAATTTCATTACAGATTGGATCTTACCAATATGAGCTGATTCTTAATCCTGATATTAATAGCGATCATCACCATCAGTGGTTTTATTTTGAAGTTAGCAACATGGAGGCTGGTGTCCCTTACTCCTTCTGCATTGTTAATTGTGAGAAAAGTGGTTCACAGTTCAACTTTGGTAATGCATTATTTTTAATTTTAATTTTTTGTTGCAACCTGTTTTGTCAGTTTTGTAATGTAATTTTTATAAAAAATAATTTTGAGAATTGAGGCATTTTCCCTTTTTTTTAAAATTAGGAATGAAGCCAGTGATGTTTTCAGTTAGAGAAGCTACACTGGGCCGCTCCCACTGGGTGCGCTGTGGAAGCAACATCTCCTATTATCGCAATTATTACAGCTGCCCGTCAGGAGTCAAAAGCGGCGCCTTCCACACCACCTACTTCAACATTACCTTTCAACATCCGAAAGATGTCTGTTATATCGCATATCATTATCCATACCCCTACACTTTGTTAAGAGTAAGCTTTGCTTCCATATTTTGGAGTGAATCGGTTGTCGGGCTGAAGCGTATTCGGTCGGCTTATTGTTTTGCTTTCAATTCCAGACGCACTTGACTAAATGGAGTAACCTGTACGATAAAACTTCGGTGTTTTACTGCCAGCAAACTCTATGCAAGACACTGGGCGGAAATGACGTGCCAGTGCTCACCATTACAGCGAAAAACACCCTTAATTTGAACAAACGTTCGGTGGTTTTTCTGACGGGACGAGTGCACCCGGGTGAAACAAATGCCAGCTGGGTAATGAAAGGTTAGTAAGAACATTTTTGTGATAAATGCTACTTGGTTACAAAATATAGTTTTTCCTTGAAATTATTGAAATATAGAAACGGAAAAACATCATATCATTTTTTTTCTGTTTTTTAATTGCTAAACACCGAATAGTCTTATACAATTTATTAAAAGATATTTGTCTTTCCAGGAACGATAGATTTTCTTCTGAGTGATAAACCATCAGCTGAGTCGCTTCGAGAAAATTTCATTTTCAAAATTGTGCCAATGTTAAATCCAGATGGCGTGATTAATGGGTGGTACGCATTTCGACCTCGATTTCGGTTTTCTCGGAATGTTTTCGCTCGAATTACGGACAAAATTTGTGTGTTTCAGCCACCGTTGTTCATTGACTGCTGAGGACTTGAATCGCTGCTGGCTGGATCCTTCCGGAACGTTGCAGCCTACCATATACCATACCAAACGACTCATCCAGTGTCTAGGAAAAATGGGAAGACTGCCCTTGGTAGGAAATTTGCATAAATTGTGAGGGGGAGGAAAATAATTGCTTCCTTGGGGAAATGTGTAATCTCATATTTGCAGATGATTTCGACTGATTTTGTATTGAAACTTTTCTTTAAGTTCGCTCAGAAATTAAATTATTTAATGACTTCACTCATTATCAGGTCTTTTGCGATTTTCACGGACATTCTCGTCGCAAGAATATCTTCTTGTATGGATGCAACGGCAATCTTTCTTGGCTCCCAGAAGACCGAATGAGAGCCACGAATGACAATTTCGAGGTAAGTAAAAGCGTGAAGCATTTTTTAATCATTACTTTTGACTAACTCCGATTTTGCATTTAGCTCCTCCCAAAGATACTTCATCATTTAGCGCCCTCTTTCACGCTCAACAATTGCTGTTTTACCGTGGAGAAAAACCGTGAATCCACTGCTCGCGTCACGGTGTGGCGGCAGTTGGGCGTCAAGCTGAGCTACACCATGGAAAGCACTTATTGCGGCTGCGATCAAGGACCTTACAAGGTTAGAATTAATGCTGGAAACAGTGAAGCTCAAGGTTGAAGAACTGTTTGGCTCACATGAAGGCTAAATACTATTTAAATTGCTCATCCAGGATCATCATCTTGGTCTACCTCAGTACGAAGAAATGGGCATGAAGTTCTGTCAAGTGCTTCTCCACGTTCAAGCTAAACTCAAGAACACGGGTTCTTCCTACATTTTGAAAGACGATGGCCTTATTGATGGCAAAAGGTGGTGATCACTTTCTTTCATTCTTTTTGTCGTTCTTTGGTATTTTTTTGCAATGTCTATTTTTATTCCTAGCATGTTCAATAAACCGGAACGTCGTAGAGAGTCGACTGAGGACGAAGAATTCGAAGACGAAGATCCCGTCCCTTGAAATTCCTCGTTTAACAGATCGGTGCGGTGAGTTGTTATCGCTTTTGCATACTTTGTATTTTTAATCACAATCGATTTATGGGGGATGTAACTCACGGCAATTCAATATTTGTATTTTCGTTTGCAAGATTAGTAGTGCCTCATTATTCTTGTGTGCATCGTGAAGTGTTTGCAGTTGCTATTTTACTACCTTACATGGAAAAAATAGGCCATTTTTGTCAATTGATGTTACTTGGTCAGTGTTAGACCTTAGGAAAAGTACAAAAATTGATGTCAGGAATGTTGTTAACTTATTGCATATGAAGCCTTCAGATAATGTCTATGAACATTTGCGAAACCAGGAATATAACGACGTAAAATTATGCCAATTTTGAGAAAAATAACAAAACAAATTAACTGGGCGAAATTGGAAATTCGCATATATATTACAATTTAAATTTAGAAGGTTTTTTTAACTCTCTTCCTTTGTATCAATGTCTATATGGTCAATTGTTCTACCTTGCAACAAAATGTGGGAATGAAGTATGCACATTGACCTGTTTAGAAACTTAAAATTGTACATGTTTATTTTGGATTGTTATTCCAGAACGACACACCTGCAGTGCTAAAACAATTTAGCAAATAACCCATATCATGGAAATGATTAATGGTGTGGAACAGTTTTGAATTATATTGATACTTGCAGCATAAAATTGTGCGTGTTCATTTTGCACTTCATTCCAAAACCTCCTGTGCTAAAAAATCTTTAAAATAACTCGAATGGACGTGATTAAAGAGATATGGAACATGGTTTCTTGAATTCTTTAGATACTTTCGGGTTAGTAGAAGAATTAGTCATGGATTTTTAGCCTTTAGACGAAATTTGAATAAAACAAGTTTATTCCAATATACAATTGGAACATACTTTGTTTTCCATGTGTTTAACCTAATTTATTTAGTTTACTGTGTGAGAATATCCAACTGGTTTTTAGTGGCTTTACAAGTCTTTTATTTTGATTCCCTCAAGTGTTCATTTATTGATACTTCTTAAGTCTGATCCACAAATTCTTGCACAATCACTTATCTACATGTAGTTCAGTCACTCTGATCACTGTCAAGTATAATATATTCTCCGTGCAGTCCCATTTGTATATACTTTTATAAAGCTATTTAACCTTATTTTATATTTGAAAATTTATTGACAGTTTAATTTGTGAATTTTTTTGTCAAATGAAAAGTGCAATTTTACGAGCACCTTAGCAGTCAAGATAAATGCAATAGATACTAGCACATTTTTCAGTTCTCTATTTTCATCCTTCAAATAGTGAGTTTAATGTGAATGTGAATAGTCTACTAAAATTACACCAGTAGTGACTTAATGTGAATATTTATAGTGCATAGCAATGAAACATATTTATATAATGTACGTTAATCTCTACGTGAATTTATTTTGCAAGAAATTGTTTTTTCCTCATAAACTGACGCAAGTTTAAATCTTATTCCTCTTATATCGCAATTATTGCTAATTTAATCGGTTCAATTTTGCGCAAAGTCATTGTTTGTTGATTTTATTTGTATTTAAGTACAGTGTGATAATCAAGTGCATAAATGATATCATTTTATTAAAGCAATAAAATGCGGTTTTATTTATTGACTCAAAAAGGCAAGAAGGCTGGACACAACTAAAACAACCTAAATAGTAATAACATTTTCATCTTGCAAACGTTTAGACGCAAATCTTAGTAAGAAAATATTCACACATTACATTTGGAATGCCGAACAATTTTTAACACGTCTAGAACATTTAAACTATCTAAAAATTACGTTTCACAATCATTTTTATGTACATCAAAAGATATTTTCTTAAAAAAGTGAAAGCTTACCAATGGATAGTTGGGAAATTATCAAATGCAAGCCAATCGACCAAAAAGAATGCAAATCATGTAAAAAAAATTACACATTTTTGCTTTAGATACTTATTATAATTGCTAAATATCTTTTTCTAAAGCAAAAATGTCAGTTATTTTTATAATTAGAAAGTGCCTAGTTTATTTATAAAAATATTAAATAAACTTGAAAAAAGTTTCTGGAGCTCACATAATGGTTTTGAAGTTTATTTTTCATAATAAACGACATTTTCATATGATAAACAATAATGCAGACCCTAGTGCATGACCAATTCTACATGGGGGAAATAAATTTAGATTTTCTAAGTATTTGAAGCAAAAATGTGAGTGTAATTTTTTCGCTTGGTGGTGGGCAATCATTTTCAGTATGTAAAGACTATCTTGTGTGTATCGTGTACACAATGTGATTACATGTGCCATCTATTTGACAGAGGTCAACATTGGCATCTGTGGTATTACAGCACTGCTAATTGAAGACTACCATGCATGAGAATGGTATAAGGTAAATTTGAAGAAGTATGGTCGCTAATGGCGTGGTCAGTCCACGCCCTTGCCATAAAACAAACGCTATAAAAGCTCAGTTACTATGTACAGTTCAGACAAACACAATTAAATAGAAACGTAAAATATGCATTGACAAGTACGTGTACTTGCTGGACAGATTCTAACAATTAAAATGTCAACTCCTCAAATTCCTTCTCCAAAACATGAAATATTTGGAATTCTGTACTAGGAGGAAGGATTTCTTGTATTTCCGTGCAGTCCACCTTGAAATTCTACGCAGAAATACAAGATTCATGATCACGAGCATGACGAATAGTATGCTCTAGAATCTGGCATGGCCCAATCTACGTTATATTGGTAATGGTACGCGTGCCCTCTGGTTCGGCGTTCATTCCAAGTAAATTCCTCCTGCTCTTCTTCGGATGATTCCTCGGTCTCGGATTCCTTTTGATTCTTTCGCATTTTATTTGTTTTTTTGTTTGATTTAGTTGCTGTTTTCTCATCACCGGATATCTTCGACTTGTCATTGGAAACCTCTGCGTTCCTCTTATTTTTGCTGAAATACCATTCTGCTTTCTGAGCCTCCTTTCTGATGTGTTCTCTGTCGTAGGCCCTTTCAAACAGCCAGTCTGTTTGATGCTTGGATTTTCGTTTCGTGGTCCTTTCTTCGGCCCGCTGGAACATCCAGTCCCCCGATTGCTCGTCGCTGAATTTGGTGTTGTTGGTGGTCTGCTTGCGGTTCTTGTTCTTGCTCACTCTAGACTTCGAAGCGTTTTTGTAGTTTTTCTGGTTTTCGCGATGGTTTTCAAATATGGTGCGGTTCTTACTTTTATTTTTTTTAGATTTTGGGCATGTTTCATCGTCCTTTTCACGACGACCCTCACGTTTCTCCTTCTGCTTGGATTGTTTTGATTTATCTTTATTTTTTTCTTTGTTGTCATTTGCATCGGGATTTTCTGAATTTTCGCGTTTTTTCAGTTTTTTCTCGCTTTTACTATCGGTTTGGGGCTTTTCATTCTCACGGACTTTTTTATTATGGTTTTTCTTCGATTTCTCATATTTCTCGTCATTCTTACTTGTTTTTGATTTTTTCTCCTTTTTCAACTTTTTTTCATCAGAAGATTCATCGCGATCATTTTCCGGAATGTCTTTTCCCTTACGTTTATTTGATTTCTTAGCGCCCTGAGCCGTTTCTGTTGATTCGTCATCACTGACACGTTTGTTGTAATTTTTCCTGTATTTTTCATTGTCTTTATTTTTGTTTTTCTTGTCCTTGTTCTGCTTTACGGTTTTGTCAGACTCCTCGATGGGGTTCTGTTCCTCCATTTTGCTCAGTTTATCTTCGTCATTACGAATCGCCGTTTTTTTTTCCTTATTTTTTTCTCGTTTCTTATTTTTTCCCTTCGCATACATTTCTGCCCTCTCTTCGTGGGCCAGCCCCTGGTCCTTGTCGTGGTCTTCCCTTCTAGCTGCCACAAAGATGTCATCATTAGTTTTCTCGACCGACTTCTCTTTCCCTGCATCTTCGTCATCCACTCCGCCCTCTGCATCCTTGGGACCCCAAACTGAAGATTTTATATTTTCCCACTGGTTTCCAAACTTCGCCATCAGCTTATCCACTTGTTTTTGGAACTTGTGATTTCCTTCGCTTTCTGACCCATCCTCCTGTTTAGTGTTAAGCATATCCATTCCGATCTCGTACATTTTCACCACCGTTTTCTTCAACGTCTTGCCCACTTTCTGGATATGCTCGATGGGCAGAGCTACGTCCGCAGGATCCACGTTCATGATCTGCTGCAGCTTAGAATGCAGATTTTTCTGCAAGTCTGACAGCAGAGTCTTGCCCGTGTCGATTCCGTGCTTGGCTTTTTCCGACAGCTGCTCGTAGCTTAGTTTCAGGTTCTCTTCGAGGTGCATAAGTTCTCGTCTGGCTGCTTCCTTATCCATCGCGACCCTTGTCAGATATTCTATGAATTCTGTAAGATTCAGCTCTTTCATGTTGTCAACCAGCCAAGAATGCAAGTAATTGTCAGGTTTTTGGGGAGGTTCTCTGTTAGCAAACCTAGACTTTGGTGCTGGTGGTGCTGCTTTTTCTGGTTTTGCACGCAGCTCTTCTGGAGGCGGTTGACTGTACCGCAACTTCGCAATCACATGCTTCAGATCTAAATTTTCGACCTGCAGCTGATTAATCTGTTCCCGAAGTGGCCAAAGCTCTTCAACTGTTTTCTTTCCGACTTCTGAAATCATACATGGTTATTTCATCAGTTACAAGAATGAGATGCCATTTCATTACCCTGTATTTTTTCTGCATAGTTTTTCACGATTTGTGACACGATTATGGCAAAGAATGAGGAAAGCCATAGTTCTTACGTTCTTGCTCCAATTTCAAGGTCTCCGACAACTTATTAAGTTCTTGCTTCAATTCCTGGTTTTCGGCAGCAAGAAGTGCTATTGCTGCTTTTTCTTCTGCTTCTCTCGCTGCGTCCTCGTTTAAATCCTCTTCCACTTGCGCCTTAAGCTCTTGGTTTTCTTCTTCCAACTGCTTCACTCTATAAAGCGTTTCCATTTCCTGAAACAAAAAATACCCTAAATCAATCACTGGGTATTCTCAACCAATGTAACTTTTACCACGAATTCCAAGATGTCGAACCTGTTAGTAATTCTAACCATTTGATAGACTTCCTGTTTAAAGGGTTGGGTACTGTCGCGCAAGTTTGTTAATTTTTCCAATTGGTAACAGTTTGAAATTACCACCCTACTATATAATTATGCTTCATCTATTTAGCTAAAATATCACCAATCATATTAGCAATGCAATTGCTGGTAAGCGATTTAACATTTTAGCCACCAATTTTCCGAAAATCAGAATGTCTTTTTATCAAAAAGTATTTATAACAAGAAATGCTTTCAACAAATTTTATTTCAGAAAGATAAAAATTATGCAAAAAATCACAGAAATGATTGGAGATTTCAACGTAATTGATTATTTCCCTGAGATGCGCTTTATTCGCCTGTTATGAAATATAATTCATAATACATCCTGCCAGTAATTATCCACATTAACATCGTGGATTTCCTTTGATCGCTCGTAAACCACAGCCAATCTGCGACAGAGATTATTTTCATAAACAAGAAAATTTGAATGTATTGGTCATTAGCCTGGTACACAATTCATGACGGTTTTGGACTGCAGACAAAATCTGCTAAAAAATCTCCCATAAATCATATTTGGTTCTCAGATGTCTGATTCGTGAATTTTGAACATCTTTTTTGCTGAAAAACCAGATTCGGTCATTAGTGATACAAACATTTCAATTTCAAATCATCTGGTTATAGTCCAAAAGATCATTTAAAAGTTCAGATATTTTGGGAGGAGTTTGATGGAGTGGAACAACATTATAATATTAGAAGCAGTCCACAACAGGGGAAAAAACCGCCTGCGAGTAAGCATCGACAATCTCGTTTCATAACTGCGGTTAGTTCCTGCAATAATTGAATTTAAAACAATCTCCAAAGTCATTTTTCTTACCTGATGTTTGAGTGCTTCTACTTGTCTCAAAGTGGCCACATTTTCCAGCTGCTGCATTATGAGATGAAACTTGAGTTCCCGGTATTCTGCGACGATATTTCTGTGGGCCTCCTCGCATTTCTCATCGTCGTCGTTATCGAGAGCGTCCTTGTTCATCGTTCGAACCACGAATTCCTGCAGAACGCGGTTTTCCGATAGCATGTCTTCGAATTTCTTTTTCCAGTAATCCACCTTCTCGTAACAAGCCTAAGGGAGTGATGTAACGATGGTATAAAATATGCCAAAAATCGGTAAATCCCACAAAATGCGTAATAAGGCTAGCATGCTTTGGATTCTCCATTTGTTTCCAGGTAGTAACTGGAAGGGTTCTGTAGACAATCTGCCAGTTCTTCTTGGAGGGCTTTCAACTTCGCAATATGGGTTTGGTGAAGCTGGCGGGCATGCATCCATCGACTTGACCAACCTGTAAATTCAAAAAAATGCTTTGGAAATTTACAAAAATGCAGCTTTCCAAGGGAAGGTATTTGGATTGGGCAACAAGCGATTTTACCAATAAAATGACCAATGCCGAGTCCAACAACCATGGTGACAGACAGGACCAGAAGTAAATTTAACATAAAATTTAGTTTCCGGTTGGGTGTGTGCGTGTAATTGGTTGGTCGGACATCGTCCTCTTGGATCACCGAAATCCCAGAAGAGCCACTCAGACTTTCCGTATCAGCATCTCTGCATTCTGTAAGAAGTGTGAATAATAGACCTGTGAGAGAATGATTTTAGTAATAAAAAATGAGGTTAGAATTGAACATTGCACTGTGCTAACCAGGTGTATTTATCAGGCTAAACGTTGACATATGAGAAATTACGGATCCTTCCATCGAATAATTCAAGCAGTCCATCCCATCGTCGGAGATGCGTTCAATATCGCTCGCTTCGCTGCCTTCCTTTGATGGATTCTTAGGTGAAAGATCAACTACGTTTTCCTTTGTTAGATCCGGCATTTCACTAAGGAAAATGGATTTTAGTTGAACAAGAAGCACCAATAATTTTGTTTCCTGGATTGCAATGGTTATAACGTTAATCACTTGATGGTATATGTAAAACGTAAGAAATCATTTTATTCGTTTTATCTTATTACTTATATATTTTCCGAGAAATAGGGAAATGGCAATAAATATGCAAATCTGCAGGAAACGTTTTCACTACGAGTCCCATGAATGAGAGGGAATCCCCATAGAGAGGCTATTTCAGAACATCCCCCATTTAACAGGGATTTAAAATTTTCAATTTTTTTAGGTATTTACTGCACTATTCCAATGTGTACCATAGTTTTGATTCCAGTTGAAAATACCCCGCTTGTGTTTCTCCACTGCCTTCTTCGCTCCTGGCCTCGTCTCCAAATGTTGATCCCTTCGCAGACAAATCATTACCAGGATGCTACATTTTCAGTAAATCTTAAAAATCTCCTGTCCATTCCAAATTAGGACCATGTGCAAGTAATTCTCGCAGCAACATACCTCGTCATCTCCATTCGAATCCACGATAGTCCATTCGCTTATCTGCTCGCAGTCGCTGGACTCTGCAGACATGGTTGTCATGAATCTAAGAAAGCCTACGAAGAAATAAAATTATTCATTAACTTAAGACAGCTAAGGCACCGAGATTAAATGTGGTGCATTAGAAGCGTGGATCTAAAGGTCCAATGATGACTGTGTCAAAATGAGGGTAGAATGCAATACCAATGATTAATCAGAAATTGAAAGCAATGAAACAAATAGCATTTTAAGGCTTAATTCCCCGAGCAAGCAAAATAACGATTTCCACACTTAACAAAACTGAATATCTAAAGCAATAACATTAGTTAATCATTAGTTACCCAAAAATATGTTGAACTTACGCCAAATTGCTATTCTAATTTTGCAAAATTTGTTATATTTTTGCAGATGGTTTCGGACCTATATTTAGCTACTTTTGAAAGAAGGGCAAACTTTATTACAAGTGATGAAATTTGATCCACAATCTAAGTTCAGTAAAGAAAGAATAGATTTTGTTTTTGCGGTAACACAAGCAAAGCGGTAACACAAGCAAAGAATAAATAAAGGAAGAATCAAATCGCCATGGACTTTTATATGCACATGCATGTTGTTACACTCATGTGATATTTTGGACTATGTAGTGCAGAATTTCATCTGTTTTGCACAGTACATGTGATAAGCAATTAATAGTAAACAACAAAATCTGCAGCAATGCTGGATTTTGGACAAAGTCAATTTAAAGATCTATATCTGGCGAACAACTGGAATCTAGACAAAATATGGGTGCAAGAGTATTTATCAGGACTATTTTTGACAATGCACGTGTTATGACTCGTTTATGAAAGCATAATAATTTACTATTTTACTCTCTGGTTGAATCCAAATTGCAAAATCTTAGTACCATGTGCGATTTTCGGACGTTTTTAAACATCGTTAATGGATTAGCTTAAAACTGGACCAATTCAAATATTAAATAAGTAGACTTAATGATTGTTCTGGAAGTCAGTGCATTTCTGGAAACCATGTAATTGGAATAATTTTGCATTATTTAGTTTGTTCAAAACTCAGATTAGCATAATAAGATAAAAGTATTGAAAGTGAATGAAATTTAATAAAAATTGAATTTGAGAGCTTCAAGGCATTTAGATATTGATGGTTGTGCTTTGTTTTTTATCATAATAGTGATTCACGAAAATGTACTATTATTAAAACGTCAGTAATTAAACCTACACTGGGATTGCCATTACTCTAATTCAGCTCTGTTCCTTTCATCTATTTCTTGATAGAAAAATTCACATGTCTTCGTTTCTACCAATTTTGCTAAATATATTCCTATAAAAACTAGCCAAATATAAGCTTTTTTGCCTACCGTTTTTGAATTTAGCTGCATGGATACTCAATGTTAATTAGTAAAACTATCAAGTATATGTGTACATGGCCTTCAGCATAATTAAACGAGTGGAAAACAGTAGTTAAGTCAGCTTGGTACCATACGTTATTTTTAGTCGATACACATAATCAAGACATAATACTTTGGGCACAAAGTTGACCCATTTACGCTAAATTGAAATTGGTGTCGAAAGTTTTACTTTCGTTTCACTTTGTGGGAATTTTGCTGGCCTAGAAACAGCCTTTCAAAAGTAAAATTTTAAATTGTAATGCAATTTTGGTGAATCGGTGTGGGTTTACAAATTAAATTTCAAGGAGTCTAATTTTAATTCAGTACATGTTTTTGAAGACACAAATTAGCATCCATAAATTATCAAATATTGAGATCGACATTAAATTAAAATGTTAATATTTATGGCAGCGTGAATTCCCAAGAAATTTATTTCTATCACACTACACTAACTGAACGTATTTATGGCTAATATTATTTTAGAAAAACATGCAAAAAGTTAGTAGGTCTAATCTTTATTTCTTTGTCCTTTGTGAAATAGCATTTACATATATTTTCCCCAAAAATATTTTCATGACTTTTCATGCGAATCTATTTTTTATAAAAAGTGTGGCTATCTACAGGGATTAATTCACAATATTTCGTACCAGATAAATACAATAAAACTGGAGTAATTCATTGTTTAGCATATATTTCTTCTATTAAAATTCCCAGAATTTTTGATATGATCGTTCTGACTCCGCACAACAAGGTTACTGAATTGCGTCGGCTGATTGCCCTATTTTTGAGGCAAAAACAAGTTGATGACTAACATTGCTGCTATGCCTTTCATTTGTTATTGTTTTGTTTTTTGACAGCATTTGCAATTTCACCGATACACAATGCATTATGTTTTCGGTTTCCAATTGTCGCCGTGCACAGAAAACGTTCAAAGGATATAAGAGAAAGTCTGAACACTTCAAAATCTAACAAAATACTATATAATACGCAGTATTTCTAGCAAAAGTGAAATGAAATGCAAATAAATTTTAGGGATGATCTCATCGTCACAAGATCCTCAGCTGATGGACATGAACAATTAACCAATGCGTAACCCAGCCCCTTTAGGCTGTTATTTCTGATATTTAGTTGAAAAATACGAAGTACATCCTTACCACTGCTCTTGCGCTTCTCTTGGAGTTAAAAGCCAAATTCACTTCGGTACGATTTGCAAACAATAAAACGAGAAAATCTACGCCATCTGTGAGCTGCACTTCAACGTGTACTTGAATAAAAAAAAACTAGCGAATGAATAGCAGGCGCTAAATTCAAACCTTTTGGTTTTTATCCTCAATTCTGGTTGAGTGTCCAGATCTGCCCAGATGTCATCAAGAATTCAGGACAAGTAACACTACCGGCCAACTAATTGAGCTAAGGCTGGTTTATGAAGCCTTTAGGCCATTCTCTTTGGGGTTTGCATGGGCTTCTTGACCTTTCTATATTTGGAAGATTTCCTGAAGATAAAGAAATGAGAGATAAAAATGGGACATGCTGGAGCACACGCGTTGTCCCAAGTACTGACCTCGTCTGAACCTGGACCACTGACCATTGCGAACAAAGATCTGTTGTTGGGCATTTTTGGGTGGATTGTTTCTACAAAAGACTAAATAGTCCATTTTAATTATTTAAATAGGGCTCGCCTGCGAGGGATCGAGCAAAAACGTGTTTTTCATAATTTATAAATCTGACTAAAAACCTGTTTTAATAATGTCCCGATTACATTTAATTATACATATTATGATATTTATCTATAACATTAATTTATTATAATATTAATTATAGATGAAACTAAATGGCTCATTTTAATCATTGAAAGAAGGATCGTCTCTTATGGTTAACTTAGAAATGGGAGAAATACATGAAATAAATCAAAAACTCGATTTTTGACAATTTATAAATTTAATATTATCTGCATAACACTTGTTTCAATAATTTCCCGATTATATATTTAACCATGATATATTACCGGTAATTATATATTATCTTTGGAAGGCTATATTGTAAGTCTCAATTATTTAAATTTTATAATGTTATAATAATATAAATTATTTAAATAGTGTCGCCTAATTAAAGGGTCAACTCATAAATGGAAGAAATCGATCGAAAACTTGATATTTGACAATTTATGCATTTGTTTTAATAATTTCCCCGATTATAGTTTAATTGAAACATTTTCAAATAAAAACAAAACCTGTACAATCTAAAACTAATTGAATGCTATTTTTACTCCATTGAATACGAAAACTAGTACGTTATGTAGAAGTATTATATTATAGCTTATTGGAAATAAAACAACACAAACTATTATTAAACTTGAATACCATTAATTTATTCCAGTTCCAAAATAAATATAGTAAGCCTATACACAAAATTTGTGAAGTATGAAAAACCGAAATTGAAGTAAAAAGATTGACAAATAGATAATTAGACAATAAGCAAGCAGTCAATAATAATTATAATAATAATTACTAGTTAACAACAATAATAAATGATGATACATTTTGATAGTTTAGATTGCATTTAATGCACTTATAAAACGATTTTATTTAACAAAAATAAACACTTTTAATTCGGTACATCACTTGTCCGATTTTCAAATAAAGTTCAAGTATGCAGTGAAGTTTTTAAACCATTTTTATAAATTTGTTTCATTTATTCTGCTCATTTATTAGAAATGTTTTATTAGTGGTTTCAAGGGCAATACGGTCAACCCTTCGTTCACGTGATCAAAATTAACGACGCTAATTGGTCTAGAAATGATTTATGAACATGGAAACGTATGGAATATTTCGGATTGCCCTAACCTGCTTGAAAAGTGGAAAGGCCGATGGCAAAAGCGCGGTACGTTCGTCCTCGTGCATTTCTAGAAAATTCTTCAAAAACAACATCGATTTCATTTTCAAGATGGCCGAGAACGATTGGGGTATGTGTGAAGTGCTGGCATATGACGACTTAGAATATTACTGGAAAACGCTTTAATGTGCTTGAAAGTTTGTCAATAACTTTTGCATATTTTGCTTGTTGTCTAGATGAGGATAACTTCGAGGTCGAGGTGAAGTATGTTCCTCCAATCGTTGCTTCCAAATGGCATGGCGAAGATGAAGACGTAGATGTTAAGGTAAGGGTTGCCGTAAAACTTCGCATATTTTTATTAATAATTTACTTCACTCAGCTGAGATAACAATCTCAGATCAGCTTTCTGACTAATGTGGGTTGTTCCTATCATTTCCGACCATTATAAAGTCATTTAGTTGTAGTTTAAAAAGTAAAAATAGCTGATAAGTAGACTTGGCAGCCCACACAGTTCTTGTCTTCATTCATTCGTAACCTACATTCCCGGCATCCTGATAAATTGATATGAAAATATGTGAAAGTTCAGTTGCGGCTTGTCATTTTGTATCAGTTTTTACTTTCATGAGCGTAAATTGTCTGCATATAGTAATTGATGATCAACAAATTAATTATTTTAACTGCGCTGTGTGTATGTGGCCTATAATGTAGGCGTACATCATGGTGAAAACATAAATGTACAGTGTATCGTACGTTAATTGGAAATGTTTCTTTGTATGCAGGATAATTGGGAGGATTTCGATGAAGAGGAGAAAGAAAAAGAGGGTGAATCGAAAGTTGAAGGTAAATCGAAATAGATATGATTTTGATGATGCAAATTTATATAACGTTTTCACTAGCATGGATGATCAAGCATCATCAAGTTGAATGAGTCTTATTTTATTGTGAATAATTAAGCAAACACTTTCTGAGTTTCGGACTGTAGTCCAGATTTTCTAAGCTGATCTACAAATCTGATGTCTTAAAATCAAATCATTGGTCGCCCAGTAATGAAATTCGTGGGCTTTAATTAGTTTGGAATTCAATCTGTTGGCAGACACTAGCACATACATTATAAGTTTATAACGTTTGTTCTAATTTAACGATTGCAATGCAGCAACATTGGCATTTAATAAAGTTGTTGATTTGGTATCTGACTTGGTAGTAGCTTTGAGATTCCAGAAATAATTTAAATAAAAAATTATAGCTGAAGCTTAGCACTATCTCAGATGTCTTCATTTTGTTTAAATTTTCATTATGACATTTTATTTGGTATCTTTATCTATGATAGTTAATAATTTGGTGTGAGCACATAAGAGTTTGGCAAAATTTAGGTGCATGTTTAGGCAAAATGCATGAATGCAAGACTAATTATGGAGAGATTGGATGAGCTCCCCTATGTAAGGCAAGTTTACATCTATTCTGCAAATAATCGTTTCATCCAATTTTAATTTTCATTAGCATTCATTTATTTGCCTAGTTGACCAGTATTGCATGTCTAAAAGTAAGGAATGATGAAATGTCCATATATATACAGTCGAATCTGCTTTATCTGGACACTGGTTAATCTGGGCAGCCATTTATTAGGGCCAAATTGTCAAGAACAAATCCGGACAGTA
>JAQIXS010002437.1:0-22907 GCA_034700785.1 Rossiulus vilnensis
TGACGGCAGCCGCCATTTTGCATATGACGCTAACATCATGTGCGCTGTAATGGTCGCCTCAAGCATGCTGCTCGGCATTGCTTGCACGACTGCGGGTCTGCACTACAACAGGGCGCTCGATAGGAACATGACACCAACGAAGTTGAAAAGTTTCATCGCACTTCATTACTTTATCTGAGTTTGGAGCGCGATGTATGTTTTTAACCCATTCTTTGCACCGGATTTGGTTTTCTTATTTAAAGCTTAGGGGACTTTTCATGATTTTAGACCCTCTTTCCTTCCATTCTCCCCCTCCCCCTCCGGACCCCTAGGTCCGGTTTGGAAAAAACACTGGCACATTGAACAAATTAAATACACAATATTGATTGTTTTATTTTATTTTGAAAATTTGAATCATTGATTCGAGATAGTTAATAGACACACTTCTAACAGTGAAACATGCTATGGTCGTATGAACCCAAGAGTAAACTAGAGTATACTGGGAATTCAAATGGACAAGGACCTTTTGTGCAATTAACCTTTCCTGCCCTATGACTCATTCTCCATCGGTGGGCATTGGCGCCGACCTGGCGCGACTTTCTTGATGAGGGAAGGCGTGATCTATAAGCTGAATATTTCTGATTGGTTTAGGCTCAGGATACACTCGTTTGAATCCTACTACAGTTGTAATTTAATTTAATGAATTTCCTAGAGCGTAAAAAAATCTGACTAACCATTCAGCCGTATTTTGAATTACAACAATGGACATTTAATAGCAAATGCATTATCAGAGTTTTTAATTACTTTTACCCAGTTTTCAGAAAAGCAGTTCTTTCCTCATTAAATTCGAAAGTCCAACTTACTATCCGGACGTCCTCTTTTCTTGAACCCCTCCCCGCTGTCCGGTTTTCGAAGACTTCCCCCACCCCTCTTGCCCCGGACGTCCTTTATGGATGAGTACTTATTGCTTAATTGATGTACATGTATGGAAAATTCCATCTGATTTGAAGTAATAATACATGCAAGGTCCGTGGGGTTATTCATAAATGACGTTGAAATTTCCGAATTTAATATGGAAGAAACTGATTGAAAACTGAGCAAGCTGTATTTTACCCTAATAAAATACTCAAATTCAAATACGGTGTAGGCATTAAATACAACACAGAATTGTGCGTACAGCATTCATGCAAGCTTGTTTGTGTCAAATAATGCTGCATTAATTAATCCTTGAATAACATTTGTTATTATTAAAAGCATCACGAATTTTAATTTGATTTAGATAGAATAGAATGTGATCTATGATTTATTCTGTTATTAACAGTTACTTCCTGTTTCAATCTCGAGATTTTTGGAGGTGAAGTTAATGTTTTCGTTCGAATTTAACGATTCCTTACTCTCTCTTTGCATATTCTTAATCCAGTACTGTCTGAAGACAGTTCATGGGCGAAAGGAGGAGCTTGCCAAACCAATATTCAGCTGAAGGACTTCACTTTTCAACCTAATAGTATTAGCACTGCTAATTCCCGTTTTTACGTGTTGAATTCCATATTTTAACATTGATCAATATTAAATTTATGTGAAAATATCAAATTGATTTATCAATAAACAAATACGAATAAACTTGGACAAAATCCAAACTTTGATCAAACAGTGCCCCTTTGTGATTTTTACTTCGGAATTTTTCGTGTTTATTTAGTTTTTATAAGCAATAAGAAAACTTGTAAATAGTTTAAAACATTCGAGATATTAGAGGACGAGCATAGTAATAACTAATTGAAGGATAACTAGGCTATGTTGTGAAAATCTTTGCTGTGCAGGTGGTATTCGCTCAAAGCCACTTTCGCTCAGCCTTCACAGTGCTCTAATTCGAACCTGTGTTTTGCATTTTATCAATAATTTGCTCGAAAAAAAATCACCATAAACCCTATTTTATCACTAAAAGATCAGTATATAATGAAATTATGAAATTTACAAAGATTGATTCATAATAAGGATTTGTAAAAGATTAGGCCTATGCTTCATGATAATGGAACAGGAAATATTCAGTGATATTCAGTTCTAATCGTGCAAAAACCATATCTGCAAAGGTCATTTCTCGTAATAGCCAATATCTCGTTATTTTTAAAGTGATGTAAATTTTAACATTTTACCGTGATTTTTTTACTTTGACAATTTTCACATTAAAAAGTTGTTTTCGCTAAATTTACACCGAACCAGTCATGTATTTCACACGAATGTTGAGTGAGCAGCACGCATCTTCTTTCGAATGTCTTTCATATCTTCCGTGAAAAGCAGATTTCTTTCTTTATATTCATCTTTGAGAAAGTGAGCCGTTATTGACCACTTTCCCAAATTTTCTCGCTTTACCACATGTAGGTCGGACATTTGCAAATTTCATTTCTGAAAAGCACTTGAGGAATTGCAAAAAAATAGGCCCCAATTAGAAAATGGACTGTTTTTCGCCATGTCACCTGTTGATATACAGGTTTATTTATTTAACAGAATACCGAAAATCGGCCTAGGAATAAACTCTGTAGCTGTTTCGTTCTGCAACAAGGTTTTGGAAATTTATCATTTGAATTATTGTGCTAAAAACGTTGACCAGCTTTTTTATGTAAAGGACTACTTTAAGTTAATGTTATATCTTCATTGCAAATTTAATGTACCATAGTACATAATTGTTGCGTTTTGAAAATGACAATTATCACATTTGGTTATAATATTCCATTCAAATTCAATTAGGGGCTATCCATAAAGGACGTCCTGGAATTGTGATGATTTTTACACACCCCGTGCCGTTCAGTTCCACCCCCCTGGTCCGATTTGAAAGAAATGCATAATATTATTTCAAATTTAATTACAAGCATCGGATCAATCGTGATACTTGTCAAAATTAGTAAGCAGCGAGGTAAAATATTATTTATTTTTCAGTTTTCAGTCATTAATTAAATTAGGAAATTACAGCTGACTATTCGGACGTCCTATTTACTCGAACCCCTCCCCCGTCTGGTTTTTTGCAAAACTCTCCCCCGGACATCATTTATGGATGACCCTTTAATTCGAGCTCATTAAAAGGATCCAGAGATTCTTAGAATACACTAGAATTTTCAAATTTCTTAATAATAACAATAATTAGAATTAAATATGAAAAGATATATATACAGTAAAACCTCCGAATACCGGACACCCGCGGGACCGGATTTTTTGTCCGTTATTTGGAGGGGATTACATTAAGTAGCCTATGGGACTGGGACTTGGGAAAATGTCCGTTATTTAGAGGTGTCCGTTAGAGGAGGTTTTACTGTATATATATTTGATATGCTGAATTTGATGGTATATTTCAACAAATGAAGCCGTTCAACACTTTCATTTTCGCATTCAAAAACAAAACTAAAATATGTTCAAATTTACTTAAGCAGTATTAATTGACTGCATCAAAACAACAAACAAACAAAAAAACACATGAAAATGCACAGTGAAATTGGAATAAAACAAACATCAGGTATCTTTTTATTCCTTCTAGTTTACAAAATATTAACAGTTGGAGCATTGAGGTCCATCACACTTTTCCCTTATATTGGTAATAATGCACGTACGTTTCATGCATGGAGTTGAATACTTGTCGTGCAGTATCATTTAAGGACGCTTGCAGTGCTGCCACAGCATGATCATCACACAATGACATAATCGCATATATTCCTTCAGTCAAGTAAGTCTTAAATATAACAGTAATTATTAGTTAAACTACAGTCTTTGAGAACACTATTTTTGAGATATAATGGTAACTAGAACACAAATACAATGAATTACCTTAACAGCTGGGTATAATGTGACACTGTATGACTCAGTAACAAAATGTGCAATGATGTATGATGCAACTTTGGTCAAATCTAATGACGTTATGGCAATCTGGGCTAAAAGCCTAAATCATTCGTAGTTAAAAACAATGTGTTAGATTTAGAAAATTAAGTGGATAATAATTTTAATGCAAAGTTTGAATACCTCTCAATATTTTGCGCACATCCACAAATTAGCATAACTTCATCTTCTGGAGCATCCTTTAAAAATTCTTGTTGACCCTTCTGAATCACAGACTTTATGACATGTGATTATCATTAAGGAAACAAACATTTTTGAATTAACAGGGATACAAACTAAATTTTAAAAGGATATCTTGAACAGCAGTTATGAATGGTGGCGTCATATCTTCTAGAATCTTTCTTTTTGAAATTAGCATGTTATTTAGCAATAAGCAAATCATCTCGATGCATTTTCCATAAACCAAAGAATCGTGTACTTGAAGTAGGTCAACAAATGCCAAACCTTGTAGGCAAACAGTTATTCGACCCGTTGCCATCTGAATAAATAATAATAACAATTAACACTCACACTTGTATAATTCATGATTAAAAAATTTAAAAATATGTACAGACTGAATGTATATACATATTAAAACAGAATTATTTACCTTTGTGTTTTTGATCAGACTAGCCTGTGCTTCTATGACAGAGATAATTATTTCCCATGAATGCTCTTCTTGTTGCATGATTTTATACAAAGTGTGTTGGCACAGAATTATAAACTAAATAAAAACATAGAAAGTTGAAATGGACCTCATCGTGTCTCTAGAATGGGATAAGTCTTCACCTGACAACAATTGTCAATAAGGTTGAGTTGAAAATAATTACACATGAATTCCTTACCTTTTTAGAATGTTTCTCGAGAATAATTTTCTGATCACAAGTCAGTGAAGCTGAGGCCAACATGTTCCACAAATGCAGAACAAGTTTCACTTCATCTACATTAGAATGCTGTATTTCCGTACCATTCTGAAACAACACAGCACCACGGGTTAAGAGAGCAAATCAAAAGAAAAACTAAAGTTTAACACAGGCCTAATTCCTAGTTCTTACAAAATCATTTAAAATGGTTCTTAAAAGCCAGTCGAATTCACTATTGTTGCTGACGCCAATAAGTTGTTTCATGAAACCAGTTCTTTGTTTAAGTTTCTCGTCAATCAAGAACTCTGGAGATTGTTGGTTTTGCAACGATGACTGCAGGTGGGATTTCACTACACACCAAGTTTCTTTAAGTACATCATTCGAAACGTATTTCTTCAAAGTATCACGATGTTTACAGAAATTACACATTATCTGACAGCAGCTCTCAATACTCATAGAGTCCTAGCGGTGGATAAATATATAAACAAATTTTAACAACAATGCACACAGATTTACCTCAGACATCCATGAACACATTAAACAAAATAAAATTGATTTGGAAAATAAAGCTTTGCACACACTACCGTGAAAATTACCCATGATATTAATTGAATGATTTTAAACATCTATTCTGCAACTTACCTCCGAAAAGTTGGAAACTTGAGAAATCAATCTTTTTACTTCTGGAATTAGCTTTTTCCAATGTTTAAACTGTTTGTGATGTTCTTGTAATATTTCTTTGTCAGTATTCATTTGAAATTCCAAAAGAATGTTAAACCCATTTAAAAATGGAGCTATCATTCTCTGCGTTTCTAAATTACTACTGTCACCATTGGCATTAACAAAAGCAGAAAACCAATGAATAAATGATTTGGATATTCTACTAATGCAGTTATGACAAGTAGTCAGTAATGCCTTGTTGGATGACCGTTGCATCTATAAATACATCAAAATATTTCGGTTATGAAATAAATAACTATGTATCATGCTTAATATTGGAGGATATAAGGGGGATAAAGTCGCCCCTCCTCTTAAATCACATCATGCATTCCAAGCATACTTTATGAAAAAGTTCCATCATGATAACAGCAAACGAGACCATCTGCTCACTTCCACCTTGGTCATCAACTTGTTTCCAATTAGGTAACAGCTCGACCTAAATGTTAACAAATTGTTACAGATATGATACAATATGATAAGGGTAAACCTACATGTTATTTCCATCGACACACTCTGTCATGCAAATAAAACGAGACCATCAGGAGTTGCCATACATTTGTAGTAAGCTTACCTCTGCTAGAAATGTATCAAAATCATTGAAAACAGTACTATTTCCCCTGACCAAATTTAGCATAACTTCCAAGAATTGCCTACTGATGTTTCGAAATTCAATCCTAAGTTCGCTGGAGATAGAGTCGTTTGCAGATAGCTGAAAGAAATAATTCAGTGTAATTCAAAGTTCTGCTTTGACAGTTGTTAGTCTTCAATCACTCAACTGTCCGATTTCATTAATTTACCTGTGTTTGAAAGATTGTGAATGGGCCAAAAACCCACAAGAGTAAATCTTGTGCCTTGATTAAATTGAAAAGCCAATTGCTACGCATACTGTCGACTAATGCCAACACAGTTTTCAAGCTCTGAATAATGCACTCGACAAGCTCGATGTCACAATGCGTGGAATGCACAATAGAGATGAGTTGAGCAAATATTCCAAAAAGACAATATATTTGATTGCCTGGGACAAAATATTCCAGAGGAAGCTGATTTAGAAACTGGAATAGATACATTTCAATGTTAATCTCAAAACAATATCGCTACTTCCAATTTCAAAATATTCTCCACATACCCTCAATCGATGTAATAATTGATGCAGTGGCAGGTATTTGATCGAAAACTTCAGACTTTCTTGATTTACGGATATGCGAAAGGCATTTGATAAAATAACTGCTGCATCTTTAATCACTGACCATAAAGGATTTAGCCCATTTTCGGAATTTATTGGAGTAGAATTTGCATACTGCAGCCATATTTCAGGAGTGGAACTCATAATGCAAAATAACTTATAAATTTCATCCCAAAGTACTTTTCCATTTTTCATTTTGCTAAACAAAAAAGAAAACCTGTATCATTATCTGTCAAAACATACTTACTAAGACAAATTGATTTTTTTTCAAAATATGTGCGCAAGTATTGAGAAATGAAAACAATTATTAAATATAATATTAAATGTGGCATTGTCTAAACAACTGTCATTATAGTGTTTCATTTTTGTTCTTTAACGATTTTTTGTTGTAGAAATTAGCGATATTTACTATAGTACTTCTTTAAATAAAAGATAAACTACATGTAAACTGACCTTTGCTGTGCATCTATAACAGATGCCATGTCTTCGTGCAAAGCAATGGTCAAAGCAGACTGAATTACAATCAAATCACTGACATGTTGGGAGTGGATGAGTGATTTTGTAATGTTGCTTTGATTGCAAGCATCACTGATGTCTTCGTGAAATGTTGAAACCATGATTCGGGCAACAGTCATAATATCGCTGGTAGGCAAATATGGGACCAGAACTGGAAGGCTTTCGGTAAAAAGTGACCATAATGCCACTGGCAAATTAGTCTCGTTAATGCTGGAGATCTAGAAAAAGGGACAAACAGTCAATTACACTGAAATAAATTTCTGGCATGTGTTTTCTTGCAAAACAGTAACTTTGAGACTGACCTTTGTATCCCACAATTGTGTTCTTTCGCATGTCTTAAGGAATTTTACAAATTGGCTAGCAGTCGCTATTATTCCACTCCTTACAACCTCGGAAGCATTTTCTTTTATTGATAATAGGGCTCTAATCTTTTGAGCTAGTAAACGAGCCTGCATAAAATAAATTTCATGGAATAAATTGTCAACCATAAGTAAATATAATTCCTATTTTAGTGCTGCCATGCATTAACATTAAATGCTGTGTATATATATATACGTGGATTACGTACTCATTTTTCTGAATTTACAAAGTGTAGTTATTTAAAATACTTACGAACATAAACTGCAATGCAGGTTCTTCAGTTTCAGCACAAACCATATAAATGAGATGCCATTCGTTAGTGCCGATATAAAAATGCACTGGTGTCAAGTCAGAAAAGGCGTCAGAAATCGAAATGTGTTCATTCTTCTCCTCCTTCCAAAGCTGACCATAGCCAGGATTATAATTCAAAAGCATAAGATGAGCTTCTCCCCAGCTATGGGCTAAATTTAGAGTATTTCGTAATAATATGACATCCTAAACGTGAAAAAAACACACAAAAAAAAAACACAATGAAACCATTGGTAATAATGAACATGATGTGTGACAAAAACTCCTTGCTCAAAGAATCATATTGTACAGAAATAAATGATTAAGCGTCTACACCTTTGCTTTCAACGACTCGAGAAGTAACGGCATTAGGCAGGATTTTGAAGTGTTTCTCGATTCCATAATTATGTCCTTCGTTATATTTGGAATATTTGTAATATGCTCCACAAATTGCCCATTAATCAAAAATGAACTCATTAATTCGAGGACTGGATTCACGTAATGCCTAATAACCTGCACATCTATGGGAAACAGAAAATGAAATAAGCATGGATTTTAAATGATCCGTTCAAAAATGTGCTATTTATAATCACACCTGATGATTCAGTCATTTGTGGAATATAGGTATTCATAACATAGTTGGTAAACAATTTCCACAGATGCACCACTTGTCCAAACGTAAGAGTTCCACACATTGCATCAAATCTGCAAATTACACAGGTATTAAAACAAAATATCCACTAAAAATTCAAAATTCTAAAAGAATTGGAAAGTACTTTTCTAAGACGCCAACTGGCAAAGTGAATTGCTTGAAAAGGCACCGGGCCACTTTAAAGCTTAAAGTATTGAGGATTTTGTCAATAAAATTTGTTGCCTGCTGCAGCTTCGTAAATGTTGTCACTACTTGACAGAAAAAAGCTGACTGGGCTTGCTTAACATCAGGATCTAACTTTAAAGGTAATAAAGACAATACAATTTAAGCGTACAATTCATTGATGTATGTAAACAATTAATTAAAAATAATGAAAACGCGGAGTTTGAGGAAAAGAAACTCAGTCTACCTGATCGAGCGACAGCCATGCAACTTCGCAAATACGGTGGAAATTGGATGTGATGATTTTATTGTCGATTACTAGCAATGCTTGAAGACATTTAAACCATGATTTACATCTACAAAATAGTTAATTAGCACAGCTTTAAATAACTTAAAACTATCATAATTCAAAATGCAATATTTGAAATGACAGATGAATTGCAATACCTTGCACAAGTTTTTACTATGAGGAATTGCATCAATTCCTGCAACCATTCTGTTGGCTTGATTCCAGTTTGGTCTGCAGTATAGTAGATATCAGAATGTTTACCCAATATAAACAAAAGATCAGCTAATATGGAGAATCCAGCTTCATTTTCAAAAAACGTGGCCTAAAGTAATTTATATTAATCCACAAACAGTCCTATAGACCAACATTTAAAGATTAAAAATAAATGTTTACCGTAAAGAACTGCTTGTTTTTAAAAAACTCTTTTTCAGGTTTCGTTGATTCAATGCCAAGCAGTCGAACAAGTAACGCAATAAAGTGAAACTTCACTTGACATGGCAAGGTTCTACAAAATAGAGAATAAATGCATAATGAACACAATTGGAACTGATTTTGACTCATGCACAATGGCTACGTAAAACGTACTTGTATTGTGAAAGAAATCCTTCTAAAATAACAGGAAAGCAGACAGCAACTTTCTTGGAAATAAACGAATGATCTTCAAGTTCTTCTTGAAGAATGGTTAAGAAGTCTCTTAAAAACTGCGGACAGTCATCACGAAAGGTTTCAGACAGCAATACATCCAACATTTGCCGGAAGTAGCGTTCTAAATTCCTTTTTATCAATAAAGAAATAAAGGTGTGAATAACCTTTAAATAAGCGTTATCTACACTGAACTACAATAATTTCAATGTTATAAAAGATTCTGCACCAACAATAAAGAATTGTAGAAAGGAATATAATACAACTGCACTTACTTGCTGAATAGGAAACTACCAAGTAGTGTTTTAATCAGTTCAAGCGTCTTGTCTTCACTGCTGGTTTGACAATGCTTGTGCAATAACTTTGCAATAGGTTTTAACAGCTGCTGAGTACCCATTTCAAAACCCTGAATTATTTATGTCAAAAAATTAATAAACTGCATAATTTTCTTTACATTCAATTCGTTATTTTCAACAATTATGAAAACTAACTTTTTCTCGATCAACATGAAGCATCTTAGATACATGATTTTTTTCCAGCAGTAAGGCTAATATTGTTTGGAGATCGCTGTAAGTTGAAGAATTACTTGCCATTGATAAGGCAGTGATTATTGCAGGAAGCAATGAAGCCTGGAACATAATTTCAATAAACAAGTTCAATGACTAATTTTAAGCAAATTAACATTTGCATAACATGAATATCTATGATAAATACTCACGAAATCTATAAAATTTAGTAAAAGAGTTTCCAGCAAATTTCTGTTCTGAATAGCAATTTTGCAACAGCAAGCCACTTGGATTTGCATGTCCTCAGACATGTATTCAAACTGAGATAACCAGTTTACAAAAATCTGTGGATAGAAATGTGAAATTTAATTTTAGAATGAATATGGAACATTTTTGAATATGAATTTTTGTTTGCTGGAATTGCACATAAAAGCATTCGTTGCATTAGAAATAATGCGTAATAATACGAAAAAAATAATAGGGCAAGGGTATACCATTTATGATTGATGACACTTATCATGACCATTATACTGCAGACCTAATCATTAACAGGGTGAATGTTTTGGCCAAACGCCTTGAGATGGAACTGAATGGTGCAGATACATACTTGAAAAAGCCTGCTGGGCAGATAACGTCTAATAACCATGAGATCAGGGTCATGTTGTAAAACTGACTGAAGTAGATTATGGAGCAGCTTCCATTGATGAAGAGCAGATTCATCTGAATGGGCATCCCTGTACAAAAATTGCACTGTACTACAGAGTTTAGCATTGCGAAAAATCCAAATCCAAATTTTGACTTTGAACATACCCCTGTAAACTGATTGATCCTGCAACCCATTCCACTAAAACACAGTTTGTACTTTCTGAATTGGATAATTCCTTCACTTTGGATAGCTTTTGGCACAACTTCAACCGTCTTTTATAAGGGTGGGCTTCATCCCGCAGACGACTACGTAATGCTGACAAAAACAAAAAGAATGTTTTCCCATTTAACGGAATATGGTGACATAAAGTGGACAAAATCGTTTGCGAAATATCACCAAGTTTCACTTATATAAAAGTAAACATTCACTATAATGTTCCAGCAAATAATACTATAATGTACTGTCTCACCACGTGCAAAAGAGTCCTCCATTTCAAACGAAATGCTGTCTAAACTAGCAGACGGCAGTCACGTGAGTGACGTGCCGAGATCAGCTCGTACTTGTAGTGCAAGTTTTCAGATAATTTAAGATAATTTTACCAAAGTAACTAAAATTTCTCATCCGGATAAAGAAATATAAAAAGTCACAAATGATTCCACATGATTTATGGGAAACCAATTTTGAGCGCCAATACAGAAATACCGGGAAATTCAAATGGAGTAATAGAATGCAACATATTGTTTGCAGCTAGTTACGCCAGTGCAATATCAAAGCACTTCTCTTGTGTACAGATGTCGATTTCTCTCTGCTGGAAGACTTAATCCATAATCTCTTATTGGGTTTTCGCTCAAGGCCATTTAAGTTTTGGGAAGACTGTTAACCCCTGCGGGCGAGCCTCGTCCTCAAGTGGACTGGCCTTCCTTCGGGAAATTTCGAGAAATAGTTTCAAAACCTTACACGTAGATGGCGCTAGCTTACGTAATCGCAAGAATTTTCTAGAAGTTGGATTACTCCTATTCATTTCCGATTTCGTTGTCGGTTCCTGAATACCTGAGTTTCGTTTCACGGTTATAGAATTGCTTAATTTCCCGAGCTCGAAACATTTATTACAGTATCTGGAGGTTTGCCGAATTTCAAAGTTTATCTTTCAAGTACAAGAAGGGGTCTTAAATAATCAAAAGGGTAAGTATGAACAATGGAAAGGTGGTTGGGATTCCTCGAAAAAGCCGAACTTTCCGTTCAATTTTTTTGCTATTGTGCAATCATTTTCCCCATTGCTATTTTATCTCGATTTCTAGTTTTAAATTTTTTCAAGTGTATGAAAATACCGGACGCTGTATGTGATTGTTTTTTACGAGGTTTGCTGATCGTGGAAATGTACAATCCAGTAACCTTGAGAAATTCCTTATTTCCTTTGTGCTATTAAAATCGGAAATATCAAAATTAAGGGTCATCTGCGAACCCAAAGAGCTGGCCTTGTACATAAGCCTACCACATGGTGTGGCACGTGCATGACGTCAGCAGTGGTTGGATATTCAAAAAAAATGTCAAACCATAATTACGAGCAATATAATAGAAACATCATTGTTAATTTCAATTGAAAAACCTCTGGTTTTCAAGATTTTAATTTGGCGATATTAAACTCAACAAATCAAAGTAATTTTGCTGTAAATTTGACATCAGTCAATGATGACAAGAATGTGATAAGTGGTTGTGTAATAATGACTGAAATTGTTAACAAAAACATTACTGTGGTAGGTACATAAAAAGCTACATAAATAAGTTCCATATTTACAGGTTTATTTCTTTTAAATTATACAACATACAATGGTAAAAGAGACTGCATATTACGATTGCTTACAAGTAAAGCCGAACTGCACACCAGATGAACTGAAAAAGGCATACAGAAAATTAGCTCTAAAATATCATCCTGACAAAAATCCGAATGAAGGAGAAAGAGTAAGTTTGGTTTCAATCCCTGACTGAAACTAAAAAGTTGCATTGTTTTAAATTTAAATTGATAAAAATTTTTTTGGATTAGTTCAAGCTTATCTCTCAAGCTTATGAAGTCCTTTCAAATCCGGAGAAACGTCGTCTCTATGACCAAGGTGGTGAACAGGCTATCAAGGAAGGCCATGGGGGTAGCAGCGGCTTCTCAACGCCCATGGACATTTTTGACATGTTTTTTGGTGGAGCTGGAAGGGCCCACCGAGAAAGGAAGGGTAAAGATTTGGTCCATCAAATGAGTGTGTCCTTGGAAGAACTTTATAATGGCGCCGTTCGCAAGCTTGCATTGCAGAAGAATGTTGTATGCGAGAAGTGTGAAGGTGATTATAATCTTAAGTCAGTTCTTAGATGGTTAATGCTGTCTGTGCCAATACTAATAACTATACTGATGATTTCAGGTCGGGGTGGCAAGAAAGGCGCAGTTGAAAAGTGTCATAATTGCCGTGGCACAGGATTGCACACCAGAGTACATCAGCTTGCACCTGGAATGGTACAGCAAATTCAGACAATGTGTTCAGAGTGTGCAGGTCAAGGTGAAAGAATTAATCCCAAGGACAAGTGCAAAACATGTAATGGCCGCAAAGTAGTTAGAGAGAGGAAAATATTAGAGGTTCATGTAGACAAAGGTACTTTTATACATGATTAAATTAATTCCCTAATTATAAAACCGTTGTTAACAGCAGCATCATATATGTTAGGCATGCAAGATGGTCAGAAGATTCCATTTACTGGAGAGGGTGACCAAGAACCTGGTTTGGAACCCGGTGACATTCTCGTCGTTCTAGATGAGAAGGAGCATGATGTATTTAAGCGTAATGGAAGCGATTTAATTACGACTGTGGAACTAGAGTTGGTAGAAAGCCTTTGCGGGTTCCAGAAGTCTATAAAAACACTCGATGAAAGGGAATTGGTTATCACCTACTTCCCAGGTAAGAAGCGAGTTCATGCTAAGTTTGTGGAATTCATGTGTCACCGAAATATCAGGATGTATTGCAAAAGTGTGTGGAAGATTAAATAACCATAGGAGCCATTAAAAGCCTTAATTTTTTGCTTTCTTTCTAGGTGAAGTGATGAAGCATAATGAAATAAAATGTATTATGAACGAAGGAATGCCTCAATACAGGAACCCCTTTGAGAAGGGCCGTCTGATAGTTCAATTCTTAGTGAAGTTCCCATCATCTGGTTTCGTCCGTCCTGATAAATTGCATGAATTGGAAGCACTTCTACCACCTCGTCCTGTGGTCCAAATTTCGACAGAGGCTGAAGAGGTTGAGATGATGGAGTTGGAGCCCAATCGGGATTCCAGGAGAGACCACCATCACCATCACCATCGGTCTGCGTACGATGAAGACGATGACATGCACCAGGGACCAGGAGGTGTGCAATGTCGAACGACTTAAAAAGTAAACTAAAGTTTAATGGACGGGATGTGAGATACATCATGTAACACAATTAGTAAAACAAGTTTGTCACTGTTTCAGATATGAACAGGTGTTGAATAAATTATTACAATGAGTGGTGCATGAATATCAGATGCCAAAATACAATAACACCATGTGTTTAAGATAGTTACCAAAGCTTATACATTCAAAGAAGCTTAATTGAGCAGAACTAGTAATAAGTAAAATAATGTAGGAGTTCGTCATATGCATGCAATCTGAACCTAGAATTACTGCTGGCAGTTTAAAGACTGTAGATTGCATGTGTAATTCAAAACCCTCAAGTAATAAATTTGTTCTTAATTCCAAAAATGACTAGCATCCAGGATAAATCCTATAAATGTTAACAATCAAAGCTTAGTGCTAATTTTAAATGTATTTTAAGAGTGTAATTTTACGTGATGTACGTTTGAGTCCTGATCTGAGATACTGCTACCACTGTAAAAATATTCCAACATGAATTCTGCTCGCAATCTTGACAGAATACTTGGTCATATTTATTTCTAACCTACCATTTCATTTGAATTGTTTAATGGGTTGCTGTTATGGAAGCAGCACTCATCTTTATTTAAGCATTCCCTACATTAAGCAATTAACCTTCCACAGACTGAAGTTGATGGGATTATCCACAAGTAGTAAGGTTACTACCAATGGGGAATACTCAATTTAAGACTTGACATGCTAACATGACCTGTCATTTTTAAACGTTGGTGATGCAAACAAGTTCCCTTTGGTAAACACTGTATTAGACAGCTGCGACAATTGGTTACAGCCAACCCAAAGTGGGAAACTCATTCATGAGGTGTCAACAATAACAAATGTTGGACATTTCTACATACTATTACCGGATTTAACATAAGCTGTTGGGATAAATTACCTCCATTGAAGTCTGGCAGCTACAATTAGGGAAAGTAATGCTTAGTTTTTCCCCCACCTCCACTTTAGTGAGTTATTCAAGATTATTTTTCCTTCTTCCCTTTCACTTATGTTAGTTATCACTCCCATTGCTGTTTGTGACAAACTTGTGGTCTGATTATTACATGCCTTTACCTAGTATTATTTGCACAATCACGTGTCACTTCATATTTGAATTACAGCTAAAACAAACTAGCATTTGAATTGCTGTTTATAATTCTGATGCACTCTTACTGTTACATTGGCATTATTCAGTGTTTGACTTTCCACGTGTAATCCAAAAGATTCCATGATTTAAATTAAAAGTTAAGTGTAAAAATTAATGGCTAATCTTTTATTATACATAATTGGCTTTCATTCATAAGTGTTTCAGTCAACGCCAGTTTTTATTATCAACAACATATGATGTGTGTAAACATGATGTGATGTGGCATTAAAAATAGGTACGAAACATTTTGCAATGAATGAAGAAAGTATACTGCCTCCAAATTGGAATATAAATTGTGCAATATTAATGGTGAGTTGCTGAAATTAGTTTAGGGTAATTTGTAAACAATGAACATTTGCAAAATGTCCAATATTATAGTTTTGCATTAAGCATCAGCAGCCATTATTAATATTGCAATGAATGATACTTTACATCACTTGAGCAAGGTTAGATATGCAGGTTGATGGAACTTGCACACAAATGTGAGACCTTATTTTTCTTGTATTTCAACCTTCGAAAGATAAAAATTGATTCATTCCCCTCCTTCATTCCCTTCATTTAAAACTTATCACAGCTCATCCTTATATTTAGGTGGATTTCTCATGAAATTCTGCAAATCTACCAATGTCCTTTGACCATTATAAGTAGCAACCATTTGACCTTTCCTGAAGTATTTTACTAAAAGAAAAGAAATTATAGTCTTAACAAATATATTAATAAGCACATTGATTTTTAAGTATAAAGTCAAAAATGCTTACTCGTTGGATATCCACTGATTTCATATTTTGAAGCCAGTGACGTTTCGACTGAAGCATCGATAGCAGCAACAACTGCATTCACCTGTAAGAAAATGTTCATTTTCTTTCTAGCTTAAAGGACATTTTTAGTGTCGATGTTAAATTAATTTCCTTATATTACATTGTCATCCTTTAAGTTCCTTGCCATTTCAGCATATATTCCTTTCAATGCACGACAGTGTCCGCACCCTATTCGTTAAAGAAAACGTGTAGTAATTAAAAAGTGCTTTGGGTTTCTTCAAAAGAAATATACCTATTGACTCACATGTGGCATAAAACAGCACCAAAACGGAATCTTTTTCTATCACCTCTTGGAAATTCTGAGATGAAAGATGCACTATTGACTCTCTGCCCTTGAGCTCTGCCCAGAATTCTTCTGGAGGAGGCGGTGCTGGTTTTGATGCCGTTGTTGCTCCAGGATTCTTCATAAATTTAACGAACCCTTCTTCCTGGTTACAAATATGATATAAATAAATTATGCTGCTAACGTTTCATATAAAAAAGGAGAGAATAATTTACTGACCGTTCTTTCTCCCTCATAATCTGTAACATTTTTCAGGTAATTGAAGTATTTTAGTGTAGGAAATCCATGAACGTCATAAACGCCACACAACGAGTTATGTACTGTACAGTCGACAGCAGCGAAAGCTACCTGCAAGTCATCTTGAAAGTGATTTGCTGAATCCTGAAATAACGGTTTGATCTTCTTGCACCAACCACACCATGGCGCATAAAACATAACAAGCGCATGTTTTTTTTTCTTTAAAAATGATTTGAAGTTCTCTTCATTTAAATGTGACACGTGGCTTTCAACTTCATGCCAAGGTTTTTCTGGAGGGGGTGGTGGTGGAGGAGCCTTTGGACTACAAATATATACACGAGAAATTCTAATAAAATACAAAGCAAATTGTATTACATCACAATCATCTTGAAATTAACTCACTCTTTCATAAACGAAATAATGTCATCCACTGTTCTGTAACTGACATCAAATGCAAACTCTCCATTCCTACATAGATTATAAATTTAAAATGAATCTGATTTTCAGCAATAGAAATAATATTAGAAAATACATCTGAAAAATAGACTTACTTAAAATATTTTACTATAATATGTAAGAAAAAAAAATATAAGTAGTACATTTTAAAGAATTGACTGTTTATTAATTTCAAAATTCTTCTCACCAGAAGGATATCCTTTTATTCCAAAAGTGCTGGCAAGATTTGTTTCTTTTGTGGCATCGACAGCAGCTAATATGCCTGGAATCTGCATAGAAAGATACCAAAATGTCCCATAGACAACTATAGCTATGCTAGAGAATTATTAGTTTAATGAATGAATGCTTCCCAAATAGCTTACCTTTTCAGCTTTCATTTTGGCACTAGCCTCCACGTAAACTGGCTTCATTGCCTTACAATGACCACACCCTATACATGAATGGCATTTTTTTTTAAAAAAATTAAAGATACAGTATCCATGCCATTATGAAAAAATTCAATAAAGAAATACGTACACGGAGCATAGAACATGACCAAAACGGACTGCTCTTTCAATAGATAACTGTCAAATGTTGAATCTGTTAAATGAACAACATCGCTCGGTATTTCATTCCATTCTTGTTCCTGAGCTTTGGGTTTTGGCTGACTTGGACTGCAAATAAGCTGGCATATTAATGATTTGCAATAATTGACAATAATCATTGTGATACTGCTATGCACCAGATCTTACTTTTTTAAGAAGTTCACGATGCCCTCTTTACTATTTTCCCCTTCATACACCTGATGTGGTCGTAATTTTCTAACAAAAAACAAGCAGACGAGTTACAGTTTTGAAAACGCATATTTGTAATAGTAGCTTTGGTACTAACTCGAAATATAGAATGGTCGGAAAGCCTGTTATGTTAAAATGTTGCCGAACAGCCGAATTTTCTGGTTTGTTTACATCCATGGCAGCTACAATCTGTAAAATGATGCATTAATTTCAATGTGCAATAATAAAATTACGAAAAATTAAGGGATTGAGTCTTACAGCTATTCGTTTGGTCTCAGTAGCCGCTTGAGCATAATCAGGTTTGAGTTTCTTGCAAAATCCACACCATGGAGCATAGAACATCACTAAAATTGGTTTTGTTTCTTTGTTTAATAATTTTTCTAAGGCCTAAATATAATACAGAATGCACCTTGTGTTATGTGTTGATATTTATCATGTTGCAAAGTTTAAAAAAGTGAATCTACCATATAATTAATTAGTGGATACATTTACGTACTAAGGAATCTTGTATGTGCATTACATCTTTGGCAGTCTCATCTTCTTCCCACGGTATATCACCAGTAGGGTTTCGCATAAATGATATCATAGACTACGTTGAAAAGGACAGGAAATTCGGAAAAAAATGGCATTTGTATTGTCAGTTGTAAGTAAAATGTCTTCAGTAATCCTTAGTTGAAACGCACCTGAGATGTTTCTTTTCTATCATAATCTTTATGAAATTCTCCATCCCTTTAATTGTAATTACTACATTAGAATCCATAAAGTAAAAAATAAATTAAGCTTTATAATTATACTTACTTGTAATGCTTTAGAGCAAATGATTCAGGAGCTATCTTCAACTTCTTACAGAGTTTCTTAGCCTCACTATTAGAAATGCAAAGTAGAATTGCAATGCTTAAGAAGGACAATAACATTTTATAGTTAGATTACATTAATTGACAATGAAATGAATCTGACCTATTGCAGTCCACATACACAAGAGTTCCTTCTCCTTTAATTGTTTCAGCTACTGATTTAAATACCTTAAGTAACTGTTCGGTACTTTTGGCTAAAATTCAGAACTTAATCATTTAATTTCCAAAATTTTCATTGTAATGAGTTATAAAAGGACAAAATTCATACCCGACTTTACAAACAACACTAAAATATTTGTCTTTGTGCGAAGCAATTTTTTAAAATCCTTGATGTCAGTTATATCATCGATGATGTTGCTATTGTCCAACCTCTTCGACTTAATCAAAGTCTGATTTAAAATTACCACCTAGAGAAGAAAAATTGACGTATTGCAGCTTAAAAAGGCGTTCAATAAACGCACTTTATTTCAATGCTTTAGGCGTTGAAATAAAGTTGAAAAAAAGTAAGTCAGAAGAAGAATATTCCATTAGTTTTTTGTTTTTGTTATGTTTTCACCGTTTTTTTCTTCTAAACTTTGAGGTTTCTGGCAAAAAAAAAGTTAGAAATTTGGTAAAAATAATTTTGCAACTTAATGAACTGGTAATAAATACAGCAAAGCAGGTTTATATGTGCAGTGCACATGAGAAAAAAAATTGGAAAATGAATATCATTAGTTGTAAAATGATAACACGAATGATAGGGACTATTAATTTGAACACACCCTGTATATCTAACTTGCCGGCTCAATAACACATGCCTGTTTGATTTGTAACTGTCACAATGCTCATATTGATAGTCATTGAACTTTACATAATTAGACATTTTAATAATTTTTAGCAATGCAAACTTTTGTCTTCAAAATCGTGGAAACTTACCAGAACGAATAAATATAACCACTTTCTCATAGAAGCAGCCATTTTGACACGTTTGCAATTGACACCCCTCCAACGGGTTTGAGTAGACCGCTCCATTCCCCAAATTCGCCTCCGCGTATGTCAAAGAAATAGTCCGACAACATAAATGAATATTTAACGCTGTTTGTTTTTCTAATCTTTATATTTTAATATGAAATATGTATTTCATTAGAATATTACTCTAAATTAATCAAACAGAAAACAATTTTATACACAAGTTATCTGAGGTTATTAAAAGGTTTTTCTTCTGCCTCGGAACGCTACACTCACGCTAAAGTAGACTACATTAGGACTTCTTTTTATTCTACCTACGCGTCCACGTCTGCAGGACGTTTGGTTTGAAGTGCTGCGAGTCTTGCAAAATGGTGAGAATAATTGATTTTCTTTAGCAAAATGTAAATCAAAAAGGAATATCGGTTCGAGGGTTGCAATTTAAAAACTTCTCTTATAAGTTTATACTTCACTATTGGCTTTGGTTTAACAAATACCATTTCCAGACACGTGGTGTTCGCCATTTTTGCTCATTCTGGTTTAGGAAATTTCCGTACAAAGAAAAATATGTAAATTTGAACTTGCAAGTCAATTCTTTAAAATATAAAATACTGTACGAAATTTGATAAGTTAAATTTGTTAAAGATAATATTCTGCGGCAATTTCTTAAGCATAAAATATTAGGCCTAATATGCAAGTGCCATCCGGTGCTCTCGAAGGCAGGCGAGGCAGCCGCCATTATGAAGCGTTTTAAGATACACAAGAAAGTAGTCGAGAAAGACCTGAGATAATTTGCTACATTTATGGGGTATTTAGTTTTTCCCAAACATATTTAAAAATAGCTTGAATATTAAACCGTTTTCAGTCTACGGCCAGTGCAAGACCGCTTATAAGCGTGTATGGTGAAAAAAGTGAGCCTACAGATGTCACCATTGCTCTTCCGGCGGTGTTCAAGGCACCAATTAGGCCTGATGTGGTCAACTTTGTCCACATGAACATGGCCAAGAACAGCCGCCAACCATATGCTGTTTCCAAGTTTGCCGGTAAAGCAATTTCCAACGACTATTAAATGTTGAAAACGTGCTGTAAATAAATACTCAACCTTTCCGTACTTCTCTGTTTGTACTAGGCCATCAAACATCGGCCGAATCATGGGGGACTGGCAGAGCTGTTGCCCGTATTCCTCGTGTTCGAGGTGGGGGCACCCATCGTTCGGGCCAAGGTGCTTTTGGCAACATGTGTAGGGGTGGACGTATGTTTGCCCCAACGAAGACATGGCGTCGTTGGCATAGGAAAATTAATGTGAATCAGAAGCGTTATGCTGTGTGCTCTGCCATTGCTGCAACTGGAGTTCCTGCCTTGGTGTTATCCAAAGGCAAGCTTCGATGAAATTATGCTTGTCGGGAAATGCTGCTACTGCAGTTAGTTTCGAACTGTTTTATTTATTTCGGGTTTCAGGTCATATGATCCAGGAGATCCCAGAAGTGCCGTTGGTGGTCACTGATAAGATTCAGGAATATGTGAAGACAAAGCAAGCTGTTACTTTATTAAAGAGGCTGAAAGCTTGGACCGACATCCAAAAGGTTAAATGCTCGTTTTATTCCGTGTGATTGCAGAAGGTTGACATGCATTTGCTGCTGTTTATGATGATTTTACAATTGGTCTGTGTTGCTGATTTTTGTGATTTCAATTTCAATTTTACTGAAAAAAAGTTTTGGCTTGTCTTGATACTTCGATTGTGAACGTTTTTGGCAAATTTTACTTTTGTGGACTTGCAGGTGTACAAGTCCAAGCGATTCCGTGCTGGCAAAGGAAAAATGAGGAATCGCCGAAGGATTCAACGTTTGGGACCGCTGATTATTTACGACAAAGATGCAGGAATCACCAAGGCTTTCCGCAATATCCCTGGTTTGTGATGTCAGATGATACAATCTTTTTTTTCTCCCTTGCTTAACCTCTCTCGCACTTGATTTTTTAGGGCATATCTGGTTTCTAAGTATTGTAATACTGTTTCAGGTGTTGATCTGGTAAGCGTAATGCGGTTGAATTTGCTGAAATTGGCACCTGGTGGCCATGTCGGTAGATTTGTCATCTGGACTGAAAGTGCGTTCCGTAAGCTAAATAAACTGTATGGAACATGGAAGAAAGAATCCAAGCTGAAGCGTGACTACAAGTACGTTTCATTCTTTTGGAACGTTTGAGAACTTCATCTTGAGAATATTCTTTAATAATGTTGGCTTTATATTTTCAAGTTTACCGATGCCCAAGATGCACAATACGGATTTGCAGCTTATTTTGAATAGTGTGGCAGTTAAACGAGCAATTCGTCCCACCATGTAAGTAAATTATTACTAACCTATATTTTTTATCGTGTTTTTATGTGATGAGACTTTCAGAGCATTGGGTTATGACAATCAGTGATCTCAATTTTTTTTCTGATTATACTTGTCACAATCCGAATTAAAAGGTTTTGCGAATTGGTGTTAAGACTTGTTTGGTTTTAGTAAGCACACCCGCCGCTTTGTGTTGAAGAAGAATCCTTTGAAAAATCCACGTGTTATGATCAAGTTGAATCCTTATGCTGCGGCACAGAAGCGTCATTCTTTCCTCTTTGAACAAAAGCATAAGAGAACCAATTTGTACATGGCCAACAAGAAAAAAGGCGTAAGATTTCCTTTTCCCATTTTCTACCTGGATAGTGTAGTATGGTTTTATGTTAATGCGTTTTATAAATAGGTCAAGGCGGTCATCGATCCTAAGCGACAGAAGAGGGTTGAGCGCATTCAAAAGTCCCGCGCTAAGGCTAACAAGCCTTTAATCAAGAAACGGGAGAAGCGGGTGAAGAAGCCTGGAGTTACTGGAAAAATGATCCAGGAACAAAGAAGTAACGCCAAGAAGGAAGCTTTTGGAGATTACTTCACTAAGCGCAGGGCTGAAGTTAAGGCTTATGCCCTAAGTATCAATGCGCTTAAGCAGAAAAAGGCTAAGCGATAAAGCTGCTTGCATTGTTGGTTTCAAACAATAAAATAAAGCTATTCAGAAGTAATACGGGTGCGTTTATTTCAACTGATACAATGTCAAGTACAAAGTTATTGTACAAAACGTTCAATTGCATATTTTGAAATGTATGAATTGCTCAATTTTTTTAATAATTGCAAGGGCTGCAATAATATTAGCATTTCAATAAATGCTTGTCTTATTGCAAGCTTCCAGCAACTTGAATGTAAGTAAACATTCTTACCTTAATTGCTAATTTTGTTACTTAATGAAAAAATCTGAAAGAGTTCTGCAATTTTTTAAAATAGCCT
>JAQIXS010002438.1:0-22905 GCA_034700785.1 Rossiulus vilnensis
TGTGCCTATGCAAGGCCCATATGGAAAGTTGATGATCCGCTACAATAACTTAATGTCTATCATAAATAAACGGCCGGTCAAATGGTGTAGACGAGGGAAAACCGAAATGTTTCTGTTTTTGGAAGCTCTACGAATAAGAGGACTTCCCAGAAAGGCACGGAAGGTGCGCGAATTAAAGTTAATTGTTTTGCTGGTGGTATGATTAGCTATTACCAATCCTCCATTTAACTATAAATAACATAGTTACAGATAAGTCGAAAAACTTTCAATAAACCAGCAACTAGATCCTGGAAAGTCGACTTCTTAAATTTTTATAAAACTGGGATTTGTGGGATACTCTTTTTGATAGCTTCAAAAGTAATCATAAGCAGTAATCTTAAATAAAATTAGGAAATAAACGTTATCGTAGTATTATCGTTACTGGTGTAATTTTCTTGGATATTTTTATTTCTTTTGAATCGTTATCAATATCATTTCAATTCAGTACCCAACAGTTAGCAAATCAGTGCCAAGTGGTGGGGAATGATATCCATCCATATACACAGATTAATTGGCATATTATAAGCTGGGTGTCATTTATTTGGAATTCGGAAACATTCTTTGAATTTTTAAATTCTGCATATTTTTTTGGCTGGATGTGACGTATTTCCATCATTTTTGCACTGATGGGCGTGTTGTCCACTAGTGGTCAACTTCGGTTTATGGACGACAATGCGTGGCTCTGGTCTTGCTGACATCTTTTCGATGTATCCCATCGTGGAGCGCCCTTCAGGGAGGTGTCATTGGCCAACGCCGAATGCAAGGGGAAAGGGGAAAGATTGCAACAATGATGGTGCAATTGTGGGGAAGTCAGGACACTAAAATGGCGTACCTAATGTCAAAATGGCAGCACGGACAACGCGTAATCCCGCTAGGAAATGCGCTGAAGCAATATCATTTTCCTGCCCCATAAGAGGGGGGAATTGGCGTTATGTCACTGAGGGCAGTTGTTAACGAATTATGATATCATTTGTAACACCCACTACTTAGACAATTTCCATCGCATCCCCCGCGTGGTGCAATATTAGATATACAGTATGTATAAGGGGGAGGGGGTTCCACTCCTATGAATACGCCAGTCTTGTATAGGGTGGCTTTATCATATTAGAACGATTTCCCCTCCCCCCACCACCCTCCTGTTAATATTCCTCCTTCTGTTCGAGATTCCCATTTTGGATGGAAAGTGCTAGGGGGGGGGGGGGTGTCACTCGAATGGGCTTGTAACTGATCCCGATGATTTCCTTAACGACGAATATGTCTGTTGAAGTTTATAATAAAAATAAGAAAAATGTGCCAGTGGTAGACATTTTTCTCGAAGTGTGCACGTTTTTATTATTAGGGTTTCTCAATTAAAACTTGCTTCTCAATGTATGACGATAAACAACCTCCACCATTCCCATGTCCTTCGACCCTCCATGCAATTATTTGGAATTGCACTCAATCTCGTTTCCAATAGCATTGGTTTCGATGCCCGACAAATGTACATTTGCTACATTTTTTTCCCTCTCTTTCCATTTTTGGTTTGTGAGAAAAGTGGTTTTTGTGGATATTAATCGGCCACCGTCCACAGATTGTCCTTTATGACCAAAGTAGGGAAGATTTTGATTTCTGACCGTTGATAATGCCCTTTGGGGACCCATTAGTCCAAATGCTTTCTAATTTGAATAATGCATTTTCTGTATTGGGAAATTATTAGTTTTCTTGGACAAAAAGCACTCGTCCCGTTTAATAGAAATGTCTTCTTGCATTGATTTCTGACTATAATGTGACTCTTAGGAGTCTCCCTTCCAGGAATTCTCTGAGGCTGGATCAGATCCAGTCTTGGGCTAGTTAAAAGTTTAAAATACGTCGTGTGACCATATGGGTTAAAACTCGATTAGGTTAAGAAAGATTTAGTATAGGCGGTAAACAACTGTAGATTAAGTGCATTCCCTGTCCGTTTTATGAGGGAGCACTTGCAGGGTTAAGAGTCATGGTGTCCCAACGTTTTTGTCCAGTTACTTTTTACCCCTCAAAAAGTGAGGGGGGGGGAAGTAAACGATAACCCCCTCTCTGTTGTAACTGTAATAAACATTTTTTTTTAACAATGGTCATATTTTATAAGATTTTCAAGGCGACCCTCTGCCAATTTTTTACCCCTCCTGAGCTGGCCTTATGGTCCTTCATAGGCGTCTAACCACTCGTTCCCTTCAACCAATCCGCCCATTTCTTGACCCCTGTCAGGCTTGTGGGCTCGGACAATGGCCATGAGTGTGTTATGGTTCGCCCCAAGGGCCAGGTCCAATAATATGAGGCAATAGTACGAGAAGTTGATAGAGGTTACGGGTGACAAAAGGGCAGGTGGTGGGACATGTTTTAAAGAGGCTGGTATGGCAGGTAAAACGACCCGAGTGACCCAAGGTCAGTTTAATGGAAGAGTTGGAGGGTCAAAACGGATCATTATCAACCCTGATGGAAGAGGGTTTTTCGTGGAAAATGACTAACAAGGACCCCACAGAGAGGCGCTTTCTTATAATTTAAGTCTTCATTGCCATTGACGCCCCAAGTGATGGTAAGTTCTTGACTATTCAGAATTTATTCCATGTTGAATCTACCATCTTAATTGGGGATGCTGCTCAAATGGACATGGTTTTTGTTGAAACACCTTTGAAGTGGCGCTGAGTGTGCGGTATTGTCGATCTAGGGGGCGTACTTAACCTCCATTTCTACCATGGTCCATTTAAGTTAATCGACAGATACAACAGTGCTTAAATGAATTACTACGTTATTGCTGATCACCTGGTCGTTGCATTTTTTCGTTGCCAATTCTTTTTCAACCGCCTTTACGCGTTAATTTTGCAGCTAATTTGTGCAAAATAGGTCGCTGATTGGTTTTTACCAAACTCTCAATTTAAACTCTAATGGGAAGGTGTAATCGATTGTGGCCATTCATCATTGATCTTAAAACGAACAAGAGTCTGATAACTTGAAGTGAAAATGCTGAAATTAGGGTTAACTAGCCAATCCATGTGTTTCGAAATTGCATCTAATACGCAAATTACTAATTCGTACTGCTGATGAGACGTTTGTATCACCTCAATGTCTCTTCGATGTACCTCATGATCAATTGGGATTCGAAATCCACCAAGGGTGCTTCCATGGTAAGGAGCCGTTGTAGCATCCAGATCACCCCATTTCTCCGACTTTTCCTTAGCGCTAAAATGGCCACCTCAAAGTTGAAAAACTAATTGTTGAAACAACTTTATAAAGATAACACTAAAAAAGAGAAGAAAAAAAACCAACTGCTTAAAAACCATTATTTCGAGAGTATTAAACAACTCACACGGAGAGTTGGTCTATTTCAAGATCTTGCTTTTTTGTTTTATTTTTTATTTTATTTTTTACGTTTATTTTAAAATAGGGGCGAGGATGCTTTTGTGGAACTGGCGCGTGGAAGACAGTAAACATTTGGGCGGCCGTTTCATTTTATTTTCTGTTTCCCACCAGGTGGGGCAGTACACTATCTTACATTTGGTTAAATGCCCGATTTGGTCAGTTCAAAGGCGATACCTTCAGTAGGTGTTTATTTGGGATCTATCTCAAGTTTGTGTTAACCAAATTTTTGTTTTCGCTTGTGGTAATTTAAGCGGAAAAGCTCGCCTCTTTTAGCTATAACTCGAAATATTTTAACGCTAATATGCATGTACATGATTGGAACATAAATATGTAATACATGTACTGAATTTGAAATTATTGAACAATTATAATGCATTGTTAATATGCTACAACGAATTATCTTCCAGATCTCTTAAACGTTTTGTCATTTTATGACTTAAATTAAGTTATTGGACTCCAACATAATTGTAGAACGCTTAGGTTTCATTGAAAATTGTAAGGCATTTGGAATTTTTTTCAGTGGTTTTGATACATGCACTGTCATTTTGTGGTTAGGCTCATGGTCAAGGGCGTGTTAACCTTTTCTCCATTAATTGTGTGTGTGTGTGAAAAGGTACACGTTGATAATTAAAATTGAACTTATTTTCACACAAAACCTAGCCACCCAAATCGGCTATCGGAACACGATTTTAAACGAAGTGGCGATTCTCGCAAAGAAAAAAATTCCAATTTGAGCCTGTTCCCTTGGGTCATAAAAACGTTAAGCAATGTCTCAATGTAATGTGTACATGCACATGTTGTTAGTAGAAGAACCAGCTTGACCAATTCTAATTAGCAGCTGTAGTTAAATTCCTATGTTATTTTTGTCAGGACTCATGAAAAGGCTACGTTATTCACATTATGCGTCATTGTTTAATGTTTGTTTGCAGGAATTTTAAAATTATTAACTTTAACCAAATCCAGAAAAATACATTGAGCTACACTTGACGTTTTCTGTTTTTTTGGAATGCATATGCCCATGGATTTCTTGGCATACATAATTGCTAATCTAAAAAGTAAATTAATCGAAATACGCTCAAAATATACTATCTCTACAGTACAAAAGCAAACCTGCATATTAAATACATGTACAATGCCACGTCTACAAAATTTATATCGTTGATAAATTTCTTTAAAATTTGATTAGTTTCTATCATGCATTATGTGATCAAATGTGGTGGTCACGTGTACAATGCAGGCTGGTTGAAGTGCATTATTCTTTCATTTCTTACAAAAAATAAATGGATAATTTGTTTAAACATTGATGTCGACTACATTTCTATTAAGTGGAGTTTGCTTTAAATCTAATTGTGCATTATTTCATTCGTCTCAAATTTTTTTTACCTAATTATTGCTGCAACTGAATGAGAATTTCAACGTTTTGAAATTTGTTCTCCAAAAAAATCTTTTGTCAAAAGGCCTCAATTCGATGAACATGAAGTTGAAATGAATTAAATATTGTCACCCAGAGAAATGTTCTGCCTTTCTGAATCTCATTTTGTGCCGTGTCATTTCCTGTGAAGTTATTATGCGCACCTACCATTCAAAATTTCACATAAACCTAGTTTTTGCTTTGTATGCTTTTTATTTTCTTAAAAATATTTGTGAACTTTTGCTGAAACATTTCTTTAAATACACATCATGCACACGAACAAATCGTCATGCTTACAAAGCTACTTTCTAAGCTTTTTTTTAAAAAAAGACGTTTTACAAAATTTGATTTTATGCAATACGTTTGAGCAAGTAAATGATAGTAGCCTGCCTATACATCAGATATTCAGTGATTGAAATAATCAAATATTGCTGTTACCGGCAATTCATTTCACCTGTACTATAATCACAAATTGCATCAAGTTCATCATTAGTTTTTCAAATTTGATGGGTAATTTAATTAAAGTACACTAAAAGCTAATTTTCAAAAGGTTAGTCTGTCTACTCAGTAACTCAGCCATGACATTACTTGAATTTGTAATGAGGTCACTTTTTTACATGTCGGTTAAATTCAATGGATATGGTATCTTCACTGTCATTACCATTGTTTCGATTTATGATAAATTGTAATTATTCCTTATTGCATTGCATCACAATGGCCGGTTGTCGACATCTCTATTGGCGTTTTCTGCACCAGATTCGGTGGATGGTATAGCAATAACATTTTCAAAATATTGTAAACATTAATAAGAAACCATGCGAAAAAAATCACCGTCTGCTTAGAAACAGCCAACTGTTGACAGTTGAAAACATAACGAAATTGGTACGCGGTTTTATGACTGTATTTTTAGCGGTGTTTTTAAAAGTGCTTTTCTGGGTGAAGCTGGGGGGTGCAATTTTTGTGTAAGGCTAAAAACCTCGAAGTTTTGTAAGAAAATAAATACGCAAAGTTGAGGAAGATGAAAAATCTTCATATAGTTTTGAAGACCATAAGGTTTCTGGTTTTTGTCTCCTAACAGCTCTGGCGGAAAACTGCACATACGTGAGGCCTAAAAAAGATTAAGAGGGGAAATAGTTTCTGCCAACACATAACGCGGTTGACAGTTTATGATTGGTGTAAGAGTCTGGTTTACACACTTTAAAAATACGATTCAACACATGTTTAATGGAAGCGTGTATATATATATATTATTTCACTTATCCAAATTCTCTTAGAAATATAGGCACGTAGGCGTTTCACTGGCCGGTTTTTCAGGCTTTACGAAATAGGCGTGTGCAGCATTTTGATACTGGAAAATGATCAAACAGCACCCTGGTGGTGGGAAATTAGTAACAATGCAGGTTTCAATGCTCACAAACGACACTGTTATTATGAAAGTAAAAGCATCGGTTAACGTTTAAAGGGCAATGATTTTGACATTTTGAGTCGAATGCAATGCGGAAATTGAATTAAATGTGGCGGTCATGGAGGTAGCACCACCACCGTCCAAACATGGGTTGATTGCAACTGCTATGATGCCTGAGAATACTGCTAAGTGGGTGAGCAAATTTATATTTATAAAAAAATAATGAGAAGGGAATTTTATTACGGGTGAACATCTTAGCAGGTCCGTATTATTGTTATTGCCATTTTTATGTCCATCTGCTGGTCGGTTTCGCTAGTTTTGCGCAAAGATCCACACATTAATTACTCGAAGCTTTTTGCAAAACGTTCCTGTCCATGATTGAAATTTCGTTCACACCTGTTATGAATTCGCCGTGACAATTATTTCCTACTAAACAAGTAGTTTCGTTTGGAAGCGATAAGATAGTGCGATTCGTCCACTGTGTCCATATTTATTTTTATGTGCATTCAGAACTAGTAAATCTTTATTAGCAAACGAGTTCAGGCCAAGGGAAAAAAATTTTATATGTCACTTAGATGTCACATCTGAGAAACTGGGGGTAAAAAGGACTAAAAAACTCGAGGTATGCGTGCCCAAAGGGATGAGTGAGGAGGGTTCTTGACCTTTCCAGAAATGGCTTCCAAGAAAATGACAAGCCAAGACAAGGGTAGGGATGAATACAAGATGGACGTCATTAGATTGACACCTACCTTATCTTCTACCCCTTCATTTATACCCCCTTCAGCCCCTTCGTGATTAAATCAAGCGGAAGACTGGAAAAAAAAGTCAGGAAATGAAACTGGTGATGCAGGACAAAGATTGAATTTTTGCATTTGGAAGAAAAGGTGGGTTTACAAGTTTTAAGTCTTGATTAGGCGTTTTTATAATGAAGGTTTTATTAGTGTAGGGGGTCCTTTGTGCGGAGGGCATTTTTAATTTGCGAGAAACAAAAAAAGCTGACAGGTTTATAAATCATCCTCAAATAATATTCTGAGGACGAATCGGCGAGGACTCATTTATCGGAAACTGCTAAATGAAATAAATGCCAAGGATTTTTATGTACCCCATTCATTATCCGCGCATTGATTATCTTTTATGGTGGACCTAAACTAAATCTGTTTATGAATATAATTGGGGTGAAAAAATGTCTAGTGAATGGTGTCGGGAACCCGCCCTTTACTTTTGAATATTTCATGTTTTCTTACGTCGGGTGACAAGCCTGTGTATGGAGTGTATTTCGAAAACTACTTGAGATTGAGTATAATTAACGATGACGTCTTTCGAATAAAAATATCATGTATGAAATGACAGCTTACTGCCCACTTGACTACTTAGTCAGAAATCAAAACGATGGTGTTACTTTCCGGAAACAGTGATCACTGGGTTACCTTGTGACGTCATTGTTTAAATTTCTTAACACGTGTCTTATCCCCTGAGTGGTGTGAAGAAAAAGGTTTTACTTCTCTACAAAACAATAAACACAGTGACATCACAAGGATGCTTCTTGTGCTACACGACCCCCACACCATCTTGGATTGGCGACTACCTGAACGGGACTCGCAAATGGTAGTTAAATCCTTTTTCGTTACGGAAAATCAGTGAAAATCAGATAAGATATGAGAACTAATAACTTGCTGCCATTTTTCTGGATCGATACTTATGTCTGATTCCTCCATGTTTTCTTTCGTGTATCAGACTCCTGGCATCATCTTTCTCTTCTCGTTCAGTATAATATACAATTTCCTCAAAATGATTGGTCGCGAAGGGCGATTGTGCACCACCTCTCTTTATTGTACCCATAAAAGTTTACGATAGTGAAAAGGCTGGTTAAGGAGATAGGTGGGATAAGGAGGCGCGCTCACTTTTGTGTAAACAAAGAAAACTTTTGAAAACGCTTTATGGCACGTATATATAATAGGCGTTCCTTATGAATAACCACGAATGGTCGCGATTTTAATTACGAGGACAAATTTTGACAGTTTTTTTGTGGGGGGGGGGGGGTGGCGTTCCTTTATTGCGGAACGTAGCCTATAATGCGACGCTAGCGCCTCCTGTGATAACCTTCTCGAATTTGTCAACAACAATCAAGCAAGGTGACAGGATGAATACCCAATGGCTTTTACAGAATGGTTAGAAATTGCTGCGAGATGGAGTCAGTTCAAGTCCATGATGCAGTGCAGAAGAATTAGACGTTGCAATTGTGCAGATCACATCATTAAGATGATGTGCTAGTCTTGCAACATCATTGGCTTGATAGGTATTTTTAAGTTCAACATACGAGCATATGGACATGTAATTTCGCTATTACACGCATTGCTTGACGTCAGCTAGTGCAGTTTTAGAGTTCATCTCAATATTTAGTACCTTTGTGAACCTTTTTCCACTATGGTCCGAGTTATGTTTTATAGTTTGAAAATGCCTCTATTATTTATAAAAATTCACTAAATTTTATAAGAAAAACTGTTTTGGGCCTCCGGAAATGGGGTTTTCCGCGCAATGAAACCTCCGAAGATGAGCATCGGAGGTTAAATAACATGGTTTTTTTTTTCAAGTTTATATACTTTTTTATGAATAAATGGGGCATCATGTACCCTCATGTTCTAAGTTTGAGGCTATTCGCAGAGGCTTTTCATTTTAACATGGATAATTGAAAACTTTACTTGAGCGAGTCTTTGAGTCCTTTCTCCAATCCTTCCGCCATGGCCATGGTGTGGCCTTGGTCACAACACTTGCCAATCACGCAGGGATGGCGATGACGTCCAGATTGTGTTCCAACAACTTCCTGTTCCGTAATGGCTCCCCGATGAGCAATTTGCTAAAAAAGACAAATTTGCAATGCATCGGTTCAGAAGGAAGCGGTTCCAGGCGGCGCTGCAGGCTTTGGGGGTCCTAACCTGGGTGGGGGAGGTGCAAGGTACCCCACGCAACGAGGAGCACGTGCCTCAGAGCGGTTCATCACTCTTCGCGCCATTTTGATTTCCAGGAATTCGGCAACTGTGAGTCCTTCTGGTCAGTAGGAGTGTGCCCGCTGCTCCCCACCAAATTAGAGCCCTTGAATGCGGGGTCTGAACCCGGGCCCCTTTGGGGGTCAGGAACAATGGCCGCCGGGCGCATCCCCACCCGTCTGCCAGTTCCGCTTCACCGGGGTTAATCTATTAAAAGTTAGTCATGTGTAAATAGTGTGTTTCATGCCCCCGTCGTGTGAAGTGAACAAGCAGTAATCTGCTCCCCCTGACCCCTTGACCCACGCACCGTGCATAGGCACGGCAGATGGAGGCTCCAATTAAAACCCCTCGCAATGTTGACCACTCCGGGGATTTGTTTTATCTGCCTTTTTTAACTATGCGTCGTGTAATAATTTAATGATTTTATAATCGGAGTAATGGCGCTCCTGCAGGACCAGGGCACCCACTCCAAATGGCTTCCAGGAATGTTTGGCAAACATTGACATTCTCGGAAAAATCGTAACATGAGAGCGTTGTTACCCCCGTTAGAGATAGGCCACCCATAAAGTGCGTGCAGAATATGAAAGTTTTCGATTCGAAGCTGCATGCATGGGAGCCTCCCGTGGACCACTGAAGGTTGTTTTATGGACGTTTTTAGTATAGATGGCACCACGTGTAAGTTACTTTGTTTATATCACTCAATGGATGCAAATGCATTCCAAAAGTTAGTTAAGCTGACTAGGATGCCCACCATGCAAAACAATTACACGTTTTTGCTTCAAATACTTTAACAAATACAATAATTTATTTTCCTCCATGTAGCATTGGTCGTCTACGAGAGTCTGCACTATTTTTTATAATTTGAATTTGAATTATAATATGAATATAATTAGAATTCGAAAAAAACAACTATATGCAACCTCCAAACATGTGTTCTTGAAACTTTCAAAAATGGGCATCGGAAGACTTATTTGTTATAAATAAACTGGGCATTTTCAAATTATTGCTAGTAGCAATTATAACAAATATTCGAAGAAAAATGTGTCTGTAATTGTTTTGCGTGGTCGGAATTAATTAGCAAAACGTGGACTGTATTGACTTTTGTAGATGTCTAGGTTTGTGAATCTGTTGACTGCCTGTGTCTGGCAAAGAACACTATGCAGCACAAGTACACGAATAGACTAATTAGTCTTGCTGCCTTTGTCTTTGAGCAGACACCAAAGCCGCTATAATTGCTGTTGTGGACAGGAATGGAAAATTAGTGTTCAGCTATAAGTTTCCGTGATGTTTTTTGTTGTCACTAGATGGTAATGTGTTTGCTGTAAAAGGCTGGTTACTGTTCTTGTAAAAGAGCTGGATGGAACCATTTCGTAAGAAGAATGATGGCTGCAAGGTTTTGCAAGGAATCGGTGATTTCTATGCCAGATCAAGAGGAAATAGACAGTTTTTTTGGTTGTTGCCATGACTTTGATGCTTCCGGATGGTCAGCCATGACGTTTTGAGGAAGTTTCGTTCATGAAACATTTCGTTTGAAGCCAGCATCTGCGGACGTTCATCAAGCGGAGTTGGGTGACACTGACCAGTGTCCACCTCGTTTTCATAGTTAATAACGAATTCGGTGAACCGTGGTCGCCACGGGTCCAGCCCCAGAAATGAAAGATTTATTTAATGCATCCGTCGTGGCGTCTAAACAAAGGTCAGGGGTTAGCCGTAATGAAGCAGTCTCGCTGCAAAGGGTCATCGGCTGGGGTCATTTTGGCCATTGTGCCATTGTCCGGCGTGAGACCTCTGGCCGCTAATGCCTGGATGGGTCACTTCCAAGCGCCCAAATTGAATGGTTTCAACGCGTCCGAGTGGTCATCTATGGACGAAATTCAATAATTCATTTGTGAAAAGGTCAACATTGCATGTCAGAAATCTCGTCCCTGAAACAAGGGGGTAAGGGGAATTCTACGGGAACGTGCTGCTCGTTACGCTGAAGTGGGGAAGGAGGGGATAACTGAACGGTTTTATTAGCCAGAGCTTGGACGAGGGACACGTGGCTAACCTCGTGTCCCTTTTCGTTTTTAAACTACCCTATTCTATAAGGTGTTTTACTCCATCTCCCCTCACCTTCCTGCCGCACCCCCTGTGCTACATAAGGTTTTATATTGGGTGGACTAACTGCCGTTTTCCTAGAATCTCTTCGGATCTTTTTTTCGTTTAAATTTCTAAGAGTCTTTATTTTAAGAAATTGTTGAACAGTTCCCCCTCCACCCCCTTGCTCTCCCCATGTCCTTCCTTGTTGACTGGTAATTCGGTCGTATTTGGACCTTATTTATGTCGTTTGGCGTCCCTATCCAGGTAAACGCCTGTTGGAATCTCGTAATTTGTCAGTTTTTTTTAAACGCTATTTTATAGGTTCCAGTTAACGCTTTTTTGGCATGCTATTCGAAGTGCGCTGCTGCCATTTATTCGGACATTCAACAGACAGGGCCATCCGTCCTGATACCTTACATACGAAAATTAAATTGCTGGAAATTCATCATTTGTGCGGACATTCAACAGACAGTGACATTCGACCAGATAGCGCCTATGTTACATGCGGATCACTGCTTGCTGAAAGTTCAATCTTGAGTAAGAGGCATCTCAAAAACTATTTCAGATTTGTAAATCAATCGGCAGGGTATCTACGGGCCATTAAAAGTGGTCGCGAAGCAATTAAATTATTTGTGGCACTTGACTTAATCATTGATCAGTTGTAGGAAATGCAAAAAAATGCACTTCGAATTTAGTGCCCGGTGTATTTATCCACCAATGAAAGAAATGTTCGTACTATGCTAACAACTGTTTAAAATTAATTGAAAATGCAAGTCGTTGAGGTCGTTGAAGTCTTCGAAATGTCATTAAATTAGCGCTAAGGTAATTTACGTTTATGACGATTACCTTAATCCTTGGTCAGTTTAAGGAAATGCCAAACATAGGCCTATTTTACAATTTCAATATAGTGCCAGGAGCATTTTAAGTTTTTAAAATGTTTAAAATCATATTAAAATAAAAATTGCTCTTGAATTGATAATGTGGCTTATTTAATCTAATACATTGTGATGTGCTAAATCTTGAAGACACTGATCGAGTTTGTTCATTTACATTTATGTTCGTTTGAAGCAGATGCTCACGGAGTCGCTAGCGCAAATATGGTTGGTATTTTTGAACCAATTCAATTCATCTCAGTTACCCTGCTGTCAGCAAGGATATGCCATGTGGTATGGGGTACGTGTAACCTATCAATCCAAGTTATTCAGCGATTACCACCGCATTCTGATGGTCACCATCATCATTGACAAACTGAATTTGTTTCTTTGGGGCTATCCTTTGGAAGAGAATTCCAACGTATATTAACATGTAAGAAATAAAGACCAATAGTATGGATCCGTGTGAATTGTATATGTAACCACATCGGTGATTTTGTCTAAAGATTTTCTGCCACCGAATTAGTATTTCCATACAAAGCATTTTTTTTCAAACAGTCCCATGCATTGAGTGTTCTCATTCTAATTCTGGCCCTAATGTTTCACTCGTCAGCATCTGGACGAAGATGCAAGGGCAGTAATCATGGAAGAAAGATTCGTTTCAATTTTCCGTTAAATAGGTCCATTGAATCGTCTTGAGGACTTGAGCCTAAGGAATCGCCCGTCTTTAATGCGGGCCTTAGCCACCCATGGTGACCGTAAAACCCTTTTATTTCCCTTTGATCTTTCTGCGTTTCTGCTAATCCGATTTTGAAGGTTTCTCCCAAAATCGGCAGGTGTAAACGCTTCTCAATGCCGTCGTCACTTCGTTTCTTAAACGGGTTAAAAAGTGGGCCTTCGACCTCCGTGGTTTTTCTGTTGAATGGCTTAAACGCCATTTTGAAAGCGAGTGTGCGTTAAATTGATGCATAACACGGCTCCCTATAAATCTGCGCCTATAATTATGAGACTAATGCATTAACATGTTTACCTTAATACGCTCCATGCGAACGCCTTATTATCCTCTCTCTCCAAGAATTATGTTCCTTATAAGCGGCGTAATCTCAGCCGTTGCATTTTTGCTTTTTGCTGCACAAATGTTCCGTCGATCAAGATTAGTTTTGACGGATTCGCATGCGTGTCTCATATCCATATGCACAAAAATCTGGACGTTTTACACGTAGTTTACGTAGGGGAAACATACGCGCAATATCGTAAGCTGTATTATTCGCTAGCGAGATTTTAGATGGCTGTCAGTTTTACGCGAGGAGGGTCCCGGAAGTCACGTAAGGCACTCTCGAATTTGGAATGCAGAATTGACATTTCTATTAAGTTGAATTTTTCAAGTAAAAGAACGGCAATCAGCTGCTAAGCAGCAATTGCTAAATCGTGTACATCAAGATTGCTTCACACCAACGTGAAAAACAGCATAATTTCTATGCGAAGTATGGACAGTGGACAGTAGTGCTTGACGTCACTCCTCGAGATATGTCATCGTACATCAATAAAAGACCTTCGTGGACCAGAAGGATCCAAAGGATCTTACGCGAGAGTTCAACAAATCCCCAAGCCATATTCGTTAATCTGTCATTTGACGTCATTTTAAGTCAGTTTTTGAATGGACACCATCCCTTCCCATAAAAACCTCATTTATTGGTTATTTTTCCAGTTTAAATTCTTGTTAAAAATCGCTATCGGAGAAGGAAATTGCTTATAAAAACATAACCAATGGAAATGTGACGTCATTTTAGATTTATATTTAACTTCAGTTTTCATAGCAAAAATTCGGACCATACTAGAAGGGTGTAACTCATGATAGTGTGAAGCAGACATAATTGTAGACTAAAACACTTTGTGGTTGACGACTTTCAGCTAGCGTTTAATAATTGGGCCAAAATCTTTCCACGGTATCTGAATTGCATTGAATTGAACGTATGCCTCCATCATTTCAAGCGCCATGTTGTGCCTCCATCTTCCAGTTAACTTTTGAATTCATCCCCACGCATAAAATATAAGCGTCTTTAAAACAAGTGGTGAATCATAAACCACCTCAACCGTTGTTCTTAGCTTTTGTCAGATCCATTTTCGTAAGCGATTTTGACGAGGCAGATCTTCGAGGATTTGATGGCCAAGCAGTTTGCTGATAGCAAAAGATTTACTCAAAATCCGAACCGCATTTGTGCCTTCAGGCGCTGATTCTGCGTTGCAGATGATGCGATGAATAAGAAGAGAATTCATTTCCGAAGTATACAAATGTATTGTGAGCGGTTGCCCACAAAGGCCTTAAAATTAAAATTCCATTTATAGTTAAAGCGCCGCTACAGGTGGCACTCTCCGCATACTGACACCAAACATATTTTCATAATATACCTTATTTGATTAACCGATGCCTTTGTATATTGATTTATGCAATAAATCGAAAGCAGTCAGGATCATTTCGAATGCATCCTGCTCAACTGTTTTGTAATTTCCTACCACAAAATGGCGCAGAAATGGGATGCCCATTGATATTTTGCTAAAGGATTGTGCTTGGCACTAGCAATATGAAATTGATTCAAATACTGTTCCCATCTCGACATTGTGTATCTCGTGCAAAGAGTATAAAAGCAAAAGAACACGAATTTTCGTTATAAGATTGTCTTTACCGAGCAAGATGGCGGCCGCCCACCAAATTCCAGAGCTATTAAATCTTGAGGCATTATCTAGCGAATGGTCATTTCGGATGACATAGTGCAGAAGGAAAGCCAGTATTTTGCTGACAATCGCCTTTTTTTGAAAGCCTTTAAAAACCTCATGTTATAAAAGTAAAATGTATATAGACGAGCGCAAAAAATGAATGCCCAAAACGTTTGGAGATTTTCTTTGGCAGTCAATTGTAACAAACTGCCCTCGAGAGATATTTTTTGAAAAACAAATAGTGGTCCTATTTCTTTTTCAGCTGTCGTTTTCTTCTTCACTATTTGTCTGTTTTCTTATTTGATGTCGCATATTGCATGCAGGGTGTGCAGGTGAGGGGTGAGGCGGGGGAGACGCGCACACTGGTCCGTGGAGAGATTTTGTTTGATCCATTTCTGTATAAAATTTGAACTGGTCGATTTTTTATATTGTCTAAAGCCTCGATTCTTTTGAAATCTCTGGCAATAATTCAAGCTGAAACAATGACAAAAGTTAAGATAATGTCTGTATGGATAGGCGAGCAACACATTTTCTTCGCATTTTATTGGCTCGTGGATTTCAACGGCGGATTTCTGCGCACAACTGACCACTACAATTTATTGGATCCGTTTTCATATAAAAGCTCGCATTTGGTCGTTAAGGGGAAGGACTCACTTATGGGGCCGAATGGACTCCGAAAGACAGTTCCTGGCAAACATTGGCATTTTCATGGTGCTATCCAAAGTTTCTGAAAATAAAGTAAAAGATTTGAATAGCCGAAAAAGCGCTACGAAAGTTCTCTTCTGAGTTAATTATGTAGCCTAATTTAAAATAAATGACCATAATTGCTCCAATAATTCGGTCGTCAGTAAACGTTTTCACTTTCTATTCTTGTAATCTTTGGTATCTATTCATTTTTCTCTTGAAAAAGACATGTAAATCTTTACCAGCTTTCGTGAACTAAATTCCATATTCGTTTTCTTAAACTCAACGAGGCGCACACTCGCGATTCGAAAGATAAACAGAACGTTTTTTAAAGTCATGTCCAAGTCGTCTGGCAAAGGTTTAATGCTGATTGAATGGACACTAAATTGCCTGGTTGAGAAGTAATTAATGGATTGAGCGAGATAAAATTTCGAGAAGTAGGAGAAAAAAAATTAAATGGACATGAAGATGGACCCACCTTGACATTTTCAGGAAGTTATCTTTGACCTCTTCTGAGAAAAGGCATTTTATGCACCTTGCGACGAACGACCATTAATCTAGCTGACCAACGTTGCTCGGTTTGGCCAATGAGTTTGATGAATGCAACTGAGCATTTGCTCTTTTTACATTGTTAGAAGGCTGTTATTTATTTAAGTGGTAAATGCATGTATCTGTTTATGAAATCTGATGCATTTAGTCGATTAATCTAATCTGTAATCTCATTTTGCGCAGTTTAATAAACAAGGCTGCTCCATACATATAGTCATTTATCAAGGCATTCTCATCCTCTCCCCTTCCCCTTAATTGCCATTATTTGTTTTAAGTTTTCTAAGCGCTGTTTTGATTTTCTTTCCTCGCTGACTCGCAGCGAGCTAGAAATCCCGGTTAATAATTCACAAAACTAAATTTTGGTTGTCATGAAAACTACATTTCAATTTTGGCCCGTCTATGGGATTATGGAGATAATAATAAGCGCAGTAAGGTAGCTCGGTGTACATTAAAACAGTTTAATTTTCCCTCATGTAATGTTTCAGACTGTGCACCTATTAATTTTATGGTCTTAGGCTAAATAATGCAGCGAGCGATTTACATAATGGAGATGAGGAGTACAATCTCATTTGTTTCAACCATTAATGAGAAGATATGATGCTGCCTATAAATTACATATTGCCGTATATGCATGTATATACTTATGGTTTCTCCGTTTCGCTACGGCGCTCGCTGCTTCCTACAGAAATGTGAAATAATAGGGTGGAGGAGATATTATTATGGACTCATTTCGTTTAATGTAATATGAAGATTATAAGGGAGCGTCTATTTGTACCCTTAAATGATTAACCAATGAGCTGGCGGGGCAAAAGGGGGACGCGTTTTAATTTCATTTACACTTTGAATAGGGCATTTATTTAAATTTATATATGTATTTTGTGCCAAAGGCGGTTGCTAGGAAATTTAGATATGAGCTTGGAACGCCTACTCAAAATGCTGTTTGTGAACTACGAGAATGATATTTTATGAATAGTAAGTGGATTTGAAGACTCTTCTTCGTATTTGCAATATATTCATAAAACACAATTGCCGGTTAGGTCTCAAGAATGTTGTTTTTCCTAATATGAATTTCATGGAATTATTGTCCGGGATATTAAAAAGCGATTTCTGCATGCGCTGTTTGTCAGTTTAAGTTTGTCATTTGTAATTATTAAAAAATTCTATAGGTCTATTAGTCAAATCAGAAGATTTAGTCTTTTACTCCTGAAGTCGCAGGATTTTTTTTCTTCCCATTGCCCTATTTTGCTGAGCAAAAATTCTACTATTTAAACTTTTCAGACCTTGACACAACTCGATATACCAAACAATCTAGTCATCCATTCTTACACAATTGTGCATGTATAAAGCATTGCACGGATTCTGGCATAGCAGAATTTTTTACCCTCTTAAAAATACCAAAAGGACTTGTTTTTAGCGTTAAATTGTTCTTCGGCGACTTGAATGACTGCACCAGTTTTGTAATTGGTGTAGTACCTGCTGATCGATCCATTCACAAAAGGCCAGGCAGTTTTAATTCAAGAGTTCTGCCAAAACCCTTGTTTTTACTACGCTCTCGCATGGCATATAACATGCTAAATGATGAAATGGAATTTTGCGTATAAAATGTAAAATTGAAACTGTAATTGCGTTGTCTTAATTTTTCTGTGCTTAGGATTGCTTGATGCCCTACTTTTTATTATATTAGTGGTAGGAGTAGAATTTTAATCCATTATTGCCACGATCGATAAAGAATAGTTTGTGAGTGAAAAATCTTCGGTTCATGATAATGATGTATTTTTTAATATCGGATTAAGAGTGAAAAAGCGTTTATCCCATTTACTCAACTATTCAGTTGGCAGACATCAGTATTTGCGTTCAAGCGCTACATTTTGAACATGTTGCTAGATATCCAGTACTTGGACTCATGGAGAAATATTCTTTGTTTCTAAATCTTAACCGTAAATTAGGGATTGTTTTTAATTGATGAATTTTGATTTTTCTCCAATAACCTGATATGATACATGTATGTGAAACAACATGTTGATTTTGAATTTCGAACACTTAATTTTTGGGCGCTTTTTACCGGGTGCATATTAAGAATAATTATACCCACCCAGTAGGCACATTATATACATTAGGTTGATAAACCGGGAAACGAAATGCTAGCGATCCAATGATTTCCACCATGAAACCACGAAAATGTACACTCAGGATTTCTTTCGTCGAAAATTCCACGAACCATGATTGAATGCGACGAATCCAACCATTTTTTTTTATTGAAAATGTCCTTTACGTTGTCCTTTGTTCCAGTTCATTGGCTTCTGTTAATGCGGCAATTTGGATGGATTTCGCTGTTTTCGCTTCGTAATCTTAAGTATTTATTTAGTCTTACTAATTCGCTGTTCCCCCCAGCATCTTAATCTGGGCTGATTTGTGATCAATACATAATGAAAATGGCAGGTGCGAACTTTCGATGCAAAACTAACCTTTTTTAATGGGGTTACAGCTAAATGCACTTAGATGCAGATAATTATTAAAATGAAAGGCACAAATTATTGCGCGTCCAACTCACGATTCAAAAAATTGTTTTATATGGATCTGATTGCTAAATTATTCCAGCGCGACCGAGCTGTTTATTACTACCGTAGTGGACATTCGATACGTGACCACTAACCGTGACGCAATTGGATTTTTCATGCCTTTCGTTGCGTTTTTAATCTCGCAGCTTGCAATGGTCAAGGTGATACAAACTTGATACAACGAGAGAAAATCTTTAACTAATGCAATGAGCAATGGACATGCCTTTAATTCTTGATGCTGGAGCAAAAACTTCTCGATTTACTTAATGCAAGAGGAAAATCTAGCTATCAATGTGATTGAATGCCATGAGCATTTGTTCAAAAGCAAGATATTTTACTTTAATGCGACGCAAACGGTTGATGGAATGCGAAATCGATATTCACTGCGAGCCAAACGTAGCCTATACGGGATTTCCCGCTTGCAAACTGAAAACATGCATTTGTCCCAATCGGAGGAAAGTTAATCGACATTAGATTTAACCGCAGTTTGATGCAACGAACCAGCAGTTGTGCATTGAGTGTAGTGTGAAGCTCTTGCGCCCATCCAAGTGGTGGTTATCAACCACAATTGTCACACCTTGTTCGAAAAGAACTTAGAATCCTGGCTGGGAAATGCTCATGTTTTGACTCTGGGAAAGTCAAGAGAGTCGTCACAATGTGCGAACACTGTCATGCTCCATATTTTGTGTGAATGTTAAAATTCGAAGTGGGTGTTCTCCTCGAATAAAAAAACGCAGGTTTTTGTTTCGTGGGCAGCATTTCCTCATCCATCCTCCTTCCCTTCCCCCTAGAACCACTAATAGGCACCCGAAAACTGCCAACGTTTCTTCCGTTGTCATTTTTAATAGTTAAAAATGCTCCAATTTTGCGTGTCCCCAGTATTGGACCGAGAGAATCAATCAGCTTTGCACGAACATTGCAAATAAACGTCGTTTTTTGTGGCGACGCCACCTGTCGCGTATTTTTAACAATTACAGCTCCCAAATTTAGTCTCTTGACACATTTCCATGCATTCATTTCTATTCTTGTTTTCTTGGCAAATGCTCGTCATTTTGGCCTCCCATAATCATGGCTCACGGCTGTTTCTTATATTACCTCCAAGGATGAATAAGTCATTGTCTACTATTTATCCACTTAATATTCGATGCAAATTGCAGAGCATTACAAGTGTTAAAAAAGCAATTAACATCGGTGGGCTTCCGACAGATGAAGTTGAAATTCAGCCATATTTACTGCTGTATAATTTGCGAATAAATCGAATAAATACACGTATTTTGAGTAAAGCATGCAGAACAATGCACATTAAATCGCCATTACTTGCAGAAGCTAACAATATAGCGACTATATATGATACCATTAAAAGGAAGATTCCTTAACTTATGACAATAATATATGAATATCCATGGATGGATGGATGGATGGATGACACCGGAAGCAGTGATTATTTGAATCCTTTTGGCGCTTCTTTCAGGTTACTGTTCCTTCCAGCTGACCTCCTGATGTTGCATTTTCGGAAAATCTCATCAAACCACAAAGCTCATTTTCCTCACAGAGCTTTTTTTCTCCTGCTTATTTTCAACTGCAGCCAGTATTTCTTGACCCCTGGTCCGAAATGACAACGCCTATAGCGCCATACATTTCGTGAATCTCATATCGTTTTCTTATGTCTCTCATTTCCCGTTTTTGCCATCTATTTCTCTATCTGTCCATTTTTTTCTATTAACTTTGGGTCGGGTATAATCGCCCGTTGGTCACATCAGCTATGAACCATTTCATAGAGGGAAAATGCGAGTCTCTCCAAGAAACAATGATAAATGGACAACGTTGAATTTCATGCGTTTCGCTATGGCAACGTTGAAGCCATCTCCGAAGAGTCCAATTTTTTTTAACTTTTATTCTCCAGCGTATGTTATTATACGGACGGAAACGTTATTTCTTTTCCCATTTACTTATTTTCTGGCAGCTCCCGTTTTTCTACCCGGTGTATGAATTATTCGATATGCTCGCATTTTCTACAAACTTCCTAGATTCTATTACACTCTGCGGAGAGAGCAGTCAAATACAAAAAATACGTCGCCATAGTTTTCGCAAAATGGCGTCGTAAATAATTGCTCGCATTGCAGCCAGTTTGATGCCCCTTTTCATTTTAATCCACGCATTTAAGGGAATTGATAGAAAAAGAAGAAACTGGTCAAGTGCGTCAATTCTCCCGCATTGTTTACTTCGGGATGATTTATTCCATCCTAAAAGTATTGGCATTTGCTTAAACCCGAGCTGCAGGGCTCGCCCCACGATTTCATTTCAAACGAAGAATTCCCACAGCATATTGCTCTCGTTGAACGAATTTTGGCGAAGAAACGCTCGTAAATCGGCCCTCCATTTATGGAAATTTATACGTGCCATGTTAAATCTCCCGTGAAATATGCCTCCCAATAAAACAACGGCTTCTTGGGAATCGTGAGTTTCAAGACCAGTGTACATATCTTGAAAAAAATATCGTTGAAAATGTGTGCAGTGTATAGTTGAAGTTCATCATCCGTCCATGTGCCTGGCTACAAGGCTGTACATGTAGGCCAGTTTTGTAGGAATGGGTTAAGGAGATGTAAAAGGAAATTTATAGAACTATGAGCACTTGGATAGAAGAAAAAAATAGGAAGAAATGTTCGTTCTATTAGAATAAATGTTACTCGAATTATTGTTTGTAGTTTTGAATTCCGCCCATAGATGGCACTGGAAAAAAAACCTACAGATTGCATATTCTTACAACATTGTCGATGATGTTACTCAACCAAAGGTCGGTTTATGTTTTATCAGCTTAAGTTCTGAGCAACCGGTCAGTGTAAGCGGTTGATGATGAATAACAAACCAGTCATGGATCTCACGGTTGACATTGCACTAGGTATTTAGATCTGGATTTAAATTTCTTCGACGTTTCTAGATTTAAAAATCAATCGACTGTAGCGTATTTATCGGATTACCATAAATCGTAACAGCGAATTACATGTACACTGCGTCAATTGCATTAAATATCCATACACGTAAAGGAATGTATAGCAAACTTACTGGACAGTGGCATTGCAATTATGTAACGCATTAGCACTTCGCCATTTCATGCAACTCAGTTTCTAACACTTCTAACTTTCTAAGATTCTAAAAAAGAAGTGTAGCCACGTGGAATGGCAGACGTTTAGTATACAAATAACTTTCCATAATTCACCAGCAAATACTTTTGAAAGACAGGTGACAGCTGGACACGAAGTTAAAAGCACCATTAAAACGGACTAAACTGAGCTGTCCTAGAAAATCGATCTTAAAATTAATTATAGTTTACACTATGACTTTTTAGATTTTGCCTTTTGTTTGTTTTTCTTGGTCTTTGATCAAGTGTGGGCCTGTACGCGCGGAGGACAGAAAGCCCCGACGATATCTATTAATAAAAAAGAGAATGGAGTAATTGGGGTTTGTATGATGAAAAAAATTGGGAAGTAGGAAGAAGAGTTTATATCGTTTTCTCTTGGCTCTCGTTTCTCTGGGCGAAAGAGATGAGTGAGTGCATTGTAGAGTGCAATTTCGTTGTCTTGACTTTATGACTGTGTGGTCGGAATTATACAGTTCCATCTTGTTCAGCATGCTGTCCACTATAATAACTCGTAAGAAAAAGTGCTTCGCGATGGCCATAACTGGTAGTCATAGAGAGAAGTGCTGCTATACTTGACTGTATGTCCTGAAATGACACGGCCCTTACACCACTTGGAACGAGGCTCATTGCAAAGGTCTGCAGAGTGCTGAGTCGTCAGAACTGCTAGGCTGAGCAATTGATGTGATATAATGAATTGTAGCAAACGTGGAAAAGTGGAATGTGGGGAAAACAAACTTGGTTTGGTCATATTGTTGTCAGTTCTTGAGTAGGTCACTGGGTTAGCTCAATTAACATTAACTCGGTCGAAATTTGGTTTTTTTTTTTTGATACAGCAGAATAACCATTTTAGATTGAGTAAATATACGACTGTGTGAGCTGATGCTTGTGAAGGCTGCCATCTTGTTTTGAATAAACTCTTGGAACGTACAACATTATTACCATTCCTAAATGTTGCTACACTTGCATTATAGCGATCGTGCTGAAGACTTGAATATTTAAGCTCCAATTTGTGGGGATATACATGTATATGATGTACATGTACCATGTTGCTGATAAATCATTGCAGATGTAGCTTGGATGTTTGAATGGGTCCAT
>JAQIXS010002439.1:0-22899 GCA_034700785.1 Rossiulus vilnensis
GTAGTGACAAATATAGAGGTAATTTTGTTCTAATTTTCCACCGTTTCCGATTAGGCCTAAAACGCCCTTTAAATGGCCAGCTAGGGAAAACCTGGAACAAAAATCCGCTTCCTATATGCATGCTATATTTCACTATCAGCATTGCATCGAGCCATAGCCTCCTATATATGGACGGTGCTAGGCGATACGAATTTGCGATCGTACCAAACATACGTTCGGCGAATTAAGGAATATAAACCCGGGTTTTCTTTTTTCGAATTTTTAATGATTCCCAAAGGAATCAAACCCAAAATTTTTCGCCATGGCAACGCTCTGCGACGTTCCATTTAGCGGGGAATGGACGAAACGAAATGCGAAATGTGGTTTCCTGCTTTAAATCCGTGGAATTTCTCTGATTATTGCACCAAATATTCCCGGTAAGTGGATCCTCAGCTTTGACATTACTTGCATAAAACGTCATTTCGAGATTTTGATGTTGAGGGAGAAGGAGTCTCCATCATTCCATGATTTTCATCAACAAGTCTTGTGGGGAAAGCCTGACCTGAGAAGGCAGCATTTGATCATCTAGCCTATCTTAGTTTTGGGTAAAAAATATTTGAATGCATATTTGCTGTATACAAGTATTTTCAGAAAATTGGGATTGGATTTGTACATTCAAAACCAAGCAAATGCGGTTTGACATTCAGGTCTATTTGCTCAAAATGTTGTTGTTGGAAAACAAGGATGTGGGTCAGCTTCGCAACGAAAACAGCAGGAAATTTCGCGAGTTAAGCCTGTTTGAGCGTAATTATCCAGTTTATCCTGGTACGGTTAGCACTGTCGAGTCAAACGGGTTGGTTCGGCACTTACCCATCACTAAAATCAATCAGGAACCAATTAAGTTCGACCCTAGCCCCCTTCCACTGGCAGCCTTGAGATCCAAATAGGAAAAGAAGAGACGCCAAGGGGCGCTGCAATAGCCCATATCGCACGCTTTTTTTAAACAACCAAAACAAAGTACGACTTTTGTTGTTGTTGTTAATTGCACAGCTAAGTCAAACCTACGATTGACATGTCTTACGATTCGGAAACATTGATCAAACTTGTCCAATTAATTTTTCACAAGTCAATTTCCGGTTTTGTCAAAATACGTCTAATGGTCTTTTCGTCTGGAATTCAGCGTCCATGTTTTGAAACGTTGATCGAATTTATTCGGCTTCGGTGATAAACAATCCCGGTGAAATCAGTGCTGTGCAACCGACCGTTGCAAACGAATGTTGTTATTATCTTTAATGGACTAAAAAACGCAGTTCTCGTGGCATTCCAGTAAGCCTAATCGACTACGCAACATTTTAAATTTCATTCCTGATTATGAGTGGCGAATTTTGTAAAAAAATAAACAATTCGTTAAAAAAACATCTCTGTAGCAGTTGGTATAGGCAGTATTACTGATGGTTTACGGCCACCCTAAGATGGTGGAAAAAATAACTATTTCTTACTGTACATCGTTAAAGGTGGCTTGAACATGCAGTGTTAAAATTTTAGCATGTTCCATTCTGGATTGGCCCAGTCCTCGTCTTTTTTGGCGTCTTCATCGTCCAGAAAGATTTAGTTGAAAGAAAGAAAAGACCACGCCTTCAAAATGCTGTTAAAGGGCGGACACTGTCTATAAATTTCAGTGAATTCATGCAGAGGCTTGTCTCAATGTCACGTCAGTGAGCTGTAAAGCGAAACTATAAAAAGTCAAAAGTTTGGCACATGTTCCCCCACTCAAATCTATGTAAAAGGCTGCGTGCTTACACACACCCATTTAAGCGCGGTTAAAAACGTATAAATTAAGGCTTCATTAAAACGTAGCCCAGGTCCATTACAGCCCACGAAGGCTCCCGTGTTGAAATAAAGCCAACAAGAAAAAGTGGCAATCAGGTTGCCGAAACGACAGCTGCTAAAAATCACCTCATTTGGCAAGCTCCTCATATATTGTAAACAGCTAATGTAGCCTATATTTTCCGATGTGTCCACCGAAATTGAATTCAACTTCATTTTCAATGAATTTGCCAAAAATGTTTATAGAGTGAAAACTAAACAAAATTTACCAATTACTGAATTTATTATTTCAAAAGTAAAATAGTGGGCTATGGAAAATAACCAATGCCGTATTAGTGCGTAAGTGTAACAGATACGCTCTTAGGCTGTCAACTAGCTTTGGTACTCTAAATTACACGACTTTTCCATGACTTCTAAACAAATTTCCATGGTGATAAAATTATGGTGTTTAAACATTTTAAAACAACTTAGCAATTTAATAACGTAGGCCTATAAGTACTTTTATTAAGAAATTTACAAACAAATTATGAAAAGAACTAATATAAAGGCTTCCATGACTTCCATGCCCTGACCCTCTTTTGAGCATATCATAAACAATTACTCATTTGAGATTATGGAAATCTAAGGTTGGCATTTTACCCGATTAAAATTTCCCTGACTTTTACATTAAAATTGGAAATCTCCCTAACTTTCCCAGGTTTTTTCTACTACCCTGACAATTACAGGTTTTTCAGGTCAGTGGGAACCCTATTTTAACACAGATAGATAATCAGGTTATCCTCTGACATAAAAATGATTTCAATCGCTCATCTTTAGTTTAAATAATGTAACATGCGTGCATGGTAATTGCAATTTTTTCCTGGTATAGTTTTGATGCTGGATTCAATCGGAATACGAATTTTTCAGTCATTTTTTTTGTAATATTAGCTCCCCTGCATGTGATGTACGATAAACTGGGGGAAAAAATTGGCTGACATTTTGCTCTATTTTGAAGATAATCAGGATAAACATAATATGCTGCACCCTTTTCGCAATCCGTTTTATCAGTTTCGATGTCCAAATTAGCATTTTTTCGCGATAAACTCCCAAGAACATATTTACTATCGATTCCTGGGAACACACCATGTATTAACCTCTGTCCTGGCCACATACAGATTAGCCATATTTTCGTAAATAACACGTGTATGCCGTAAATTTTCTCAGTTGCAAGTTCACGTTTTTCTGAGGGATTCGTTGTCATGGTCGACGGATATTTACGACCTGATATTTATGAAGTTATTTTGGCTTTTGTAAAAGTTGCGCAGATTTTTCAGGGCGACTTAATGGCATAATTGCTGGGTGCACCGATCATGCATAACACTCGGTAAAAGGCAGACGCAGACCATCCACCCAAAATTATAAGTGAAGGCCGGGTGATAAGATAAGGACATTGCCCGAGGAAATGCAAGCCAATAAAATGAAAAGAGCAATTTAAAAATGGTTGGGAAAAGATGAGGACATGACAACCTGTAGGTACATGTAGGTGCTAAAAATGCGACGAAAACGCAAATTATAACGTCAACTCTGTAACCTGGAGTTTAGTGATATTGTGATGATGCATGACAACAGAAAGAAATGGTCGCTGTTCAGATTTGACTTCCACGTACACGTATATGAACTTTAATTCCAGAGCATAATGCGTTCAAGCATGCACTCTCTAGATTGAAAACGGAAGTGACATGCAGGTTAATGGTTGTTTATAGCCATCGTTTGTGTTCAAAAATTAACAATACGATGGTAATTCGTATAAGGATATGAATTGTTCCATTGTAGCTTACTTTGTTTTTCTCAAAAATGTCCACTAAGGTTCCATAATTCCAGATAGGCCTACTGACAAAATAGGCTTCTTAGTCTTAATTTCACATGTAACAGTGCATGATTTTGTTAAAATTTCATCGGTTTCACATATTCAATTTAAATTATCGCATTAATTTCCTCCGACAAGTTTCAGATTTAAGAATTTTCATGTGAAAGTTCCCTCCGAAACGTTTTACATCAAAAAAATTTCAATTTAAAATGCCTCATTAATTTCACTTCTTCCAATTATAATTGAATTTACATGTATAAACCTCGATGGATAGGAAGGGTTTTATTCAGCTTAAAAGGGTAAATAACGACAGATAAAATAACACAGATATCACATTTTGTTTGTCATGTCAGACGTTTAAATTTTGATTTCATCAACGTCATGATTTGGATAATGCAATTCATTGTTTTCCGTTTCGAGTGAAAACAAGATAATCATTTTTTTCTGTTTTTCTTTTTCTTTCTCTTCTGGAGGTAATATTTTACGCCGTGAATAAAAATCGCTAAACGCACATTCCTGCAAGGCCATTTAAAATTGCTATTTTAATTTTGCATTCTTTTTGAGTCAGTTTTTATTTTACCAGTCTTAAAATTGTTTTCTTCTCAAAATAACAAATGTGTATGCTTTGCTAAAATCGTGTGTTTTAACACGATTTCAGCCGAGCATACAAGGTAATAAATCGCTTTGGTTTTTTTACATACTTCTAATGGGGAAACGTCTGGAGGCCAACGTAATTCGGAAAATGCATGGCTAGGAATTTGAGAGCATGGCTAAAATTACAGGAAGGTCAATACTAGTGACGCTCTTGAGTTTTCACAAACTATTAAAATTACGGACATAAGCTACTGCAGTTATTTTCTTAGTAAAACCAGTAGTAATGATAATAGCAATTAGTCGAACCTTGAGGATACGAAACCATTGAAGTTACCCTTATTAACGATCTTAAGTAATGCCCTAGGTTTTACAATTATGTTTCCCGTTTCAAGAAGGCTCTGGTTGAAGGGTGGTTCACAAAGGATGTCTATCAATAAGTCGACAAAAGCCCCATGTAGTCAATTATCATCCGAATTGGACAATCCTTTCCCTAGGATAAATGATAAAACTCATGCCATAACTTAACATGTCTCATTTTTTTTTAAAAAAAACTAATGCACTGTATGAAAATGCAGTGGAAACAAATGTAATGTTAATTTTACTTTGAAAAAAAATATTTTAATGAAACAATCAGTTATAATTGCTTCTCATTACTTTATTTTCAATTATCGTTTTCAAAGTTAACAAGTAAGTAGGGACTGTGGGGCAGTCAAATTCGAAATATAGCGTACTCTTCCCTCTTACACAGGTAGAAACTAGGCAAGGATTATCCAACTTAAAGAAGTCGAAGCATTCACAACTACAAAAGTTTTCCTGGAGAAAAATGCTTAAACTGTAATATGCATACAGTGTACCAGTTATAGAGGTTTATACACTTATCCAGGTTCGACTATATCCCATACTTGTGGAAAATTTCTAAACTGTCTGCGATGCCAATGCAACTCATGCTTGCCTCAGTTTAGTGTGGATAGTCACTTTTGTGGTTTTTTTAATGTCCCCAAAAACACGAAAAGAGCTGCAAACTCTCTGCACGAGTTTCGGACGGGCGGGAAATAAAAGTGAACAACCACTTTTTGTCTAGGAATTCGTGACACGAATAAAAGGGAGCGTTGAAGTTATCATTATTGTAATGGCTGGTTTTAGCTTGAGAAAGACCGGTGGAAAAATTGGGGAAACACGGTGCACTTATGCAGCTAGTGTTCTCCGAACAGGTGACCCTATTGGTCAGTTCCGATAAGTCTGAGCAGCTGGTTACCTTTTGCCCCCTTTGCGATGTGAGAGCACCACTTTTTTAGACTTCGGAAGTCAGTGCTATCGGAAGTTGGCGTTGAGAGTGACCCTCAAATAGACGGTGGCCTTGCGATGTCCGAATTTGCTCCTGGAAATGCTCACACTCTTTGAGATTCTGATGCATTTGACCACAGGTGGTTGTGCTGGAATAGGAGTAGCTGAGCATTCTGAACTCTTCTCAGTGCAAAACGTGGTCAACGATTACCGTCGACTTTCTGTTACATTCTGGAGATTTTGACAACTGCTACTGAATTTAACCAGTGCGCGGTACACCAGAGACATTGTCCAGTGATCAAGACTGCTCAGTGTCGTTGCATCTTGGATACCTGGACCTACTACCAGAAGTTGTGAGCAACATTCCAAAAGAGTACCTTTATGAACAAGCCAGAAATCTTGCTCAGATATCAAGAATGGCTGCATGACAGCTTGAATTTTTTCAACACTTTGCACGAGGTTGTGCGTTGTTGTTCGCTAGCCAACATCTCCAAATCCTTCGCACATCAAAGGATCAGATACCGTATTGTTCTCATTCAGTTTTCTTGGAAGTTCCATAGCGACCTTAAACATGATTTAAGGCTGCATGACATCTTGCACAGCATGCCAGGGCCTTGGCCGTGGAAATATTCCTCATAAGTTATAAACCGACCATAAAATGCCATCTCTGGACAATGTTCTGAACTGTGGACCGACGACCTTGACTTCAGCAACAAATAATGACATGACCAGTGGAATATGTCATCTGCCAGAAACCAGCGTGTGTCATATTGCGCGAATAAAATCTTTTGAACAGTAATAATAAGTGTCAAGAACCAGTGAACGTTCCACCAAAAATCGCCAATCGCCACACGACGTGACTGTGGTCAGATAAAGTGCAGTAGTTTGCTGCTAAACTACTTTTAGATCAGCTGAGGAACATTGCCTCTTGCAAGGATATTATTTCCAATTGAGTCTATTGACCATTCTTATTTTATCAGTTGAGAAACGTTGTCTTTTACTGTGAATAGCTACAACAACTGGTGGATGGTTGTTAATTATGAACAGTCTCTTGCTGTTGTCAGTAAAATCTTAGCCTAAACCACTGGTCACCAACTTAACTACAGAAAGAAAGAAAACACTGCACCGAGGTTTCTGTCTTCATTTTCAACCAATTAACCTCATGATGTTGTTGTCGAACCTTCTAGGCACGAGGGCAGCGTCAAAGATGTTCAACTTCATGAAGAAGGACAAGTCGGACGCGAAGAAGAAGCCAAAGGAGGAGAAGAAGAAGCAGAAGGAGAAGAAGGCTGCCGACGGTGACAAGCCGCTGACCACGGAGGACCTGCACCGTCTGGAGGAGGTGCGCCGCAGCTACTTTGGCCGCAAGAAGAAGAAGAAAGAAGGCGGCGCAGAGGCCACTAGCCCGAGCGCCGATGCTGCAGACGACTCCAGCAACGCCTCAGTGAGCCCCGGTTACTCCCCGAGCGACCACAACAAGAACACCTTCGGGCAAGGGGACATGTCCGGTAAGCATGGCATGATCACCGGCAATGGCGAAGGTAAGGGCAGGCCCCCAGTGCCTCCCAAGCCCCCCAAGAGAGGGATCCTCAAAGGGGGTGCTGCCAGCTTCGGGCCCAATCAGGAGGCTGAAATCGATGAACAACTGATAGAGAACACAATGGCCAACGAGCTCTACAGCACTTATGATGTACCACCAAGAACCACGAACGGCTTCGAGAGGCCCTTGCCGCCTTTGCCATCTGCATCCGCAGATTCCATCGCTAGCCCATTGTCCAGCAGTTCGGAGTATTCCTCGGTGGCCCAGAGTCCGATGAAGTCTCCGGTGGCGCCCCCCATGGCCATGGAAGCCGGAGAAGGGATAGGAGACACCCACGTCCTCAAGACGTATCCGGTGGAACTGAAGCTGCCCCCCATCGCTGGCCAGCGGCAGCCCAAGGCCCGAACCCTGACTCTGTCCCGGCAGACGTCTGGGGACTTCGGCTTCTGCCTACGGCGTTCCTTCGAGAACCCCAACTACGTGCCATGCTCGTCCGCAGGAGGAGCCGACAGCAGCAAGCGTAAGGAGTGTCTGTTCGCGGAGCCCAAGGAGTTCAGCAGGAGCAACCCGACCGGGCTTCTGCCCGGAGACCGGCTCCTGGAGGTCAACGGGACCAACGTGACGGATAAGGTCCGCGAGGAGGTGGCGGATCTGATCCGCACATCGGGCGACACGGTCACGCTGCTGGTGCAGCCCGTGCCCGAGCTGAGCGAGCTGACCGTACGGTCGACGTCCGACGGGACCGTGGTGGAGCTGGACGAGAGCCACATCAAGACGGGCACGCTGACCAGGAGTGCCAGCAAGCGCTTCAAGAAAGTTGCGGTAAGTCCATTTTCAATGTGCTTGTACTTGTACGTTAACTGCGGGAAGGATGAGAAGAGATGTTTTCAATGTTGCATGGCCGTTGATAGTTTTCATAGACTAGTTGGCTCAAGTCGGCTATTTTTCTTGGTCACATTTTTGCTGATTACATTCTAAATGCAATAGGTTCTTCCTATTGCCATCAACTCCAGAAGGATCCTATTTGCTTAAGAATGAAATCAGCAAAAAATGTGACCAAGACAAAATAGTCAACTTGAGTCTGAGACCGGCCTTTAGCAACTGCAACCTAATTTTCAATATTGTAAAAGTGAACGAATCCCCCATCGAACCCTATTGAAATGGAATTCAACTCAATACCCTAACATCAGCAAAGATTTGTCCTGTGGTTAGAGGGTGTAAGGTCGAAGATCTTCCTTAGAATGGTTTGTTGATTCTGGGCAAAACCAAGAGGTGTCCCAGTACCAATGCCGAAGTCGTTGATCAGAGTGGCGAAGTCTGGAGGACAGCGTGAAAATCACGGGGTGGAACCGGGTACCGCTCACTTGTGACTCGAATCGGTGTCAACGCCTTTTCGGCAATTCGCCCAGAAATTCAAGATGGCGTCCACCATCCCCGTTCAAGGTTCGCGAGAGCCGGACAAAAGCGGCTATTTTCCATAGCAGACAATGCGGGCCATAGGTATTAAAACTTGTCACACTGCCAGCCCCCAATTTTTATATTCGAGGCCGAACAATTGCATTTGGCAGGAAACACGGATTTGCATACAAAAAGCGCGACAAAGATTTTTTCTACCTGTGCCGTGAAGCACTCGCGGAAACAAGCACTTCATTTAGAAAAAGAAAACGAAGTGAATTTAGAATTAGCGGGGCGCCTGCGGGTCGTTAAGGTCATTAAATTCCCTGGAAAAACTTTGTTTACAGTATAAAATTTAGTTAATTAGGTTGCCCACAGGTCGTTGAACTCATTAAAGTCCTTGAAAAAAAAAGCTTTCAAAACGAAATAAGTTAACTATAGAGGTCGTTAAAGTCATTAAGATTCTTGAGAAGTTTCATTGATATAAAGGAAGTGAATTGGGAAACAAGAGGGTGTGTACACGTCTTTAGGTCTTGAAAACTTATTTAAATTGGAATTATAAAGGATCATTTATTTGTATGTCTTTGGTTTAATCGTTGGACAATTTGAAAAAAACTTAACGATAGTTTGCCCAACATGTTTGTTTGTTAATTGTAGTTTTGATAATACAGAGGGTTAAAACAACATTTTACAACGTTCTTAAATTAATAACTGTTTTGCACGCCTAATGCTAAAAGCCATTATAGACATTTTAAAAGTCCTTGAAAAATCTCTGATGGTGTAAGTCATTAAAAAGCCAAGTCCTTAGTAACTCCTACAATATCATTAGTTTCTGATTTGAAATGCTCTGGTTCGTTACGACCCATGCACTGTTCTGAAAGGCGCTGTTTAATTTACGAACATCCCTGGAACATTGTTTTATGGAGCTTGCCAAAAACGGTCCACTAGAGTCCTTGGCCTACCCCCAAAATTTAGTCGCAAGAAGACCTCACGTGTGATGGCTTCAAGTAGCTAGCTACTTAAAAGTGTAAACCTTTGCATCTTTATGAAACTCTTCTGCATCCTGGTCGGGGTGCAGTTTTTTATGCATTATTTCCCTGTCCAAAAAAAAAGTTGATTTATAAACAGTGCAGGGTCGTCACCCGTGCTAGGGTTACTGCGGGACAGGCAGCTGCTGTTTGCGGAGGGAGACCCGGGTCCGTGCACCCCAGATTTAAGTAATTTGGACGTCAACTTGTCCTAAATGTGCGTGCGCCTCGACCAAACACTGGTAGGCTTACCCCCGCCCTCACATCAAACACGGTGAATCTGCAGTTGTTTGCCTTCCGCCATCTTGAAACATCAAATTACACGCATTTAAATTCGAGTCCCTGTCCATTATCGTATTGCGTCATAGCTTATGAGGGCATCCTTCAGAGGGCGAGACTGGCGCCACGGTCCTAAACAATAAATGCCCTAAAAGACGGTATTTATAATTGTGAGGTAATGAAGCATGTAGATTTGACATTTGATGTCATTTAATTTGAAAATAGAACGGCACATGTTAAGGATAGTAACACAAATTTTTTGGTACTTTTTCCTATTCTGAATAACGTTTTTTTGGTCAACTAAATTAAGGCTGAGCCAAAACGATGGACATCTACATTTTTACTTATTGTAATTGCTAAATTTATCATTTCCCATGTAGAATTGGTCGTCTACTAGAGTATGAGCTATTTTTTTAATTTCAAAATATTGGGGAAAACAAATTTTGCAATTATAATGAGTATTTGAAGCAAAAATGTGTAATTTTTTGCATGGTGGACATCGTTCTAGATTTGTTGACGGCCCAGAAAAGCTTCGCGCGACCTATGTAGCTGCTGCGCCTGCTCACTTCCGGTTTCAAATTGCCATTACTCGCTTCCTTAAACTACCCCTTCGCTTCCTATTATTGTTTTTCGTGCCTTATCCTGCTTTCGCGAAAACAAGCTGAGTCATGGTAAGCATAAAAAGAGTGAGTTCAATTAGAATAGTGTGAATAAATATTACAACAAGATGTGAAAAACGTCTGATCTGAAGCACCCTGTACACACAAATTCTTCACTGATACCATGATGCTTCAGTGTTTGTTTTGACCAGGAAGAACGAAATCGCCGGATTAGTGACATTCTCATCGTAAAATATACTGATTTTTTTTTAATCGAAAGCGAATTGTATTTTCCGAGAAAAAATTAGCGAGCCTAACCGGATTATCTGGTACGGATCGGGCGATATCCGGATTAACAAGGTGCATTGTTTTTGCGAACGTGCCGACGATGCACAAGAAGGATGGGTCAGCGCAGGTCAACTATTCAATTTTCACACCCAATTTCTCCCAAATTGCCCAAACTGGTCAAATACCAATTAAATGCGTTCGGAAGGAAGGGGTCGACAAGAAATGAGGGGATTTCACGTTTTTTTTTATTTCTCCCAAAAAAAAAACCTGCTGGGAATTTTGAGTTGTTGGAAGGTGGAAGTATTTGGTGGGAGAGGTCAGTTCACGGCTTATTTGCACCGAAAAGCTGAAAACATTTCGGAGTGGAGGATAGCTGGGTCGTAGAAAAATCATTTCCACATTCCTGGCAGGATTTCAGCAACGGAGAAGACATTTAACGCTGTGGGCAGGTGCACTTCGAGGACGGCCCCTGCCCATCCTGTCATGCAATAGTTCATTTAATAAAAGTCAGTATTTGAAGTTTAAGACGTTACATTCATTAAAATTCCTTAATGTATTGCCGTTGATGTCGAAGGCTGTCGTTTATTTTTAGGACGGTTTAGGAAAATGTAATTTCCTAACACAATGTATCGCCCCATATGCATGTATTCATCCATTCAAAAAATTATGTATACTTATTATGCTCACCACAATCTGAAACTAATCAAAAACGTAAACAAAATGCATTTGAAGTTGAAATACGTCGTTTAAACGCCAAAATTATGCTGAAAGCCAGATTGTTAATAAAATAAGGCTCATTAAGTCCTTCATAAGTAATTGATTACCAGATCGGATCTTGTAGATACCCTGTTTGACTAGAGCAATTCTGAAGCCGGCCTTCAAAATTATAGCACTCATGTCTGTAACCCGTGACCCCCACATTTAAAAAAATTAAAAAATTAAAAGGTGAAACTTTCATCATGCTGTTCCACATTTAAAAGGTGGCAGCTTAATTTTATTTCGCTTGAAACCCAGAAAGGAAGAAATCAACTCTTTCAAGGACTTTTCCAGCAAAGATTGCAGGAGATTATAAATTGGGATGTGGGGAAAACAATCTATAACTATTTTCCCCTGACATCCAAAGCTGGCTGAAGGCTGTATTGTCTTGTTGTTTAATGCGTCAATAACTATAACGCAAACTTACTTCACCATAAAGTTACTTTGTTAGTATGTGATAACTATTTCAACATAATTGGTTTTCTTCGTAATCATACACTGTAGACTATGCATGTTACTTATTTAAAAATCATATTCTGAGAAGGATCCTTTTTAAATGCAGAAGAATAAAATGCAAGCTATACATGTACATTATTTTAGACTGAACACTTCTACCAGCATTTATACGTGTATTTCGTCTGCATGTAATCAATACGTTCAGACAGCTTAATTGGGCAAAGAACGTGTAATCCTCGATGCCATGTGATCACGCATTTTTGCTTGTTTATGATACCGCTTGTTTATTTCTGATTCACAGGTGAAAATCAAATATCATTTTATCTGCGTTAGCCTCCCTGCAGACGTCTGTTCAAATTGTAAGCCGAAAATCGATCGATTTCTTGTGCTATTTTCTGGTCACCCAAGTGAAACAATTTCATGGTTGTGGATCGTCTGTTTAACAGTTCTGAGAATATTCTAAGACAGTGCTTTCCAACTTTCTTCGTTATGTGGCTTAACTGGCTTTCGGTCTGCCATTTCATGGCCCAATGGGGATTTGATCATTAATGAACAGTAATTTTGAGTTGGCTATGTCTTTCAAGAAAAAAATCAATAATTATGCAGCTTGCAACCCACACCTGTAAAGAGTTGTAAAAAGCATTAAACTTCTAAACACAAATAATAAATGCTATAGTAATATTTCTTTAAATTTACTCCTAAATTATAAAATTGAAATTATTACCCACAAGTAACCTAAAAAGAATAAGTAATGTGAAAACATTAAGGACAATTTGCGCATTAGAGCTTAGCGAGACATTTATCATTTTCTGAAAAATATCGAGAAACGTTCGAGTTTTTGGACCACAGTCATAGTTTAGAAAAGATTTTATAATCAAAAACTGCTTCTTTGGGTCTTTTTATTATATCCGTATGGTGCAAAAACGTCAGAAAATGTTACACTCAATACATCAATTTTTTAAGTGAACCGTCTGTCCCAAGCAGTTCCTGGTATGTTTCCGTTTCAAACACGAAATTTTGAATTTTAAAAACCTTAAAATACTTGGACGGATGTTTGCTTCCTTTCTCTGTAAGCATTGGTGCCAACAGGCTTAACCAGCCCACTTTTCCACGGGCAACCAGTTCATGCACAGGAATGTTTATTGGAAAGCTAATCCACGATTATGTCGAGATGATACTTTAATTAGGCCCAATTAAAAGTTAAGCATATCGACACTTCATAAAATGGGCCTTCAACAAATGCCAACCGAGTTTTGTCAATACACGTAGTTTAATTCCACCTGTTTACCTTTCGCAATAATAACAATAACAAAACTGGAAGTAGGTATATGGGTCTGTTGTCCAAACTAGATTAGGATGTTGTTCGACCTTAAGTCAAGCTTACAAGAGTCTGAGGAAATGGGGATTCGACGAGGGTTTATAGAGCCTGAATCCTGGATTACGTGGCTTTTAAAATGGCGAAAACATTGGCAGTTAATGTCGACCCCAAAACGATGCACACCACGCAAAAATATTACAATCGCTAAATTCATTTCCCCCAGTGTATATTTGGTCGCCCACTAGGGTCTGAGGTACGTTTATATTATATAGTGGCGCGGCGAGATCTCCAGCAATTATTTTGAACTTGACTAAAACCGATTCTAATGCTGGCACTGGCTGGCAGGGCCGTGAAGAGCATGTGATGGGAAATGTAGGTCCCTTTGTAAATGCTGAGGGCACTATATCTAAATAATTAAATGTTGCAATTTCCAATGAAATGAATGCAATGAAATACAAATCAATAGTGTACAAGTATTTTTAAATGCCTTTCGAAATCAAGCACTTCAAACCTTGGGAGCACTCCGAAGACCTGTAGACACCCTGCGCAAGGCGCATCCTAAAATCAAGGTCTTCACCTGAACGTCAGGTCCGAGATCCCCATTCCCCAACGTGGCGCCTCATTGGCCACTTGTTAGGCGACGGAAGTGACTCAGTTACTCCCTCTCGCTGGATGCGGGAATCGATTTCGAGCAGCATCCCCCTTTAATAATGCAGACATCTTCCCCCTCCCATCGATCGGCGTCTACCACATCTCCCACATTTCTACACGCTCCCCCTCTGCAATTTTCGGCGGGGGGTGACCGAGGGTGGGAAAAAACAACCGACCCGAATTGATGATTTGGTAGCGTCCATTGTTTCATGCCTGGAGGTGTCTTCCCAGGCAGGCCTGGGAGCGTGGGTCGAGGGGCCCCCCCACAGATCAGGTACGATGCCGCTCGGAATAGCGGCAGCCTTTTCATCAACTCGTTCCATCCCTGGCTGGCGATCTGTGTTGAGTTTCCGATCACGATTCATCGTGGCGTGGAAAGACAACGAGGAGTGTGTCACCGGTAGCACACTCTGAATGCGCGAGAATTTCTGGGTCAACCGGGCTTGGCAGCGAATCGAGGAGGGTCCAGGGTGGAGCCCGAGTGGACCAGGTGGGCGCGAGCTGGACTTGATTTGGACGGAGTGGGTGGCCGACCACGGCTTTGGCTTCGACCAGAAATTCGGCATCAGAAGAAGAGCAAAGCCAACGTTGCCAGTTGGATGAGCGAGTCCGCCATCTTGGACACGTGATAGCTTGGAGGATTATGCCGAAGCACGTATGCAATGCCCAGGGTCGTGTGCAGGCCGGAATCGGGCTCTGAGACAAGCTGTGAATCGTGATCTGCGGCAGTTTTTTCCGTCAGCAGTTTGTAACGGGTTCTGTGCGTGGTTTCTCGTTGGTGCATCTGGTATCAACCGAAGCAACGCTGTCTTCCAGGCGCCATTTTCGAACACCCTTTTTACAGGATTTTCCAGAATTGCCGCTGATCTTCTCGGACATCATCTCCTTGGATTCTGGGAGGCCTTCCGGGTGCCACCGACAGGTTGATGCTCAATATTCCTCAAGATCTTCCGTGATTCGAAGCGCTTGATTCTCGGCTTGAGTGAAGGAGTTCGTTCGATTTTCTCTTCATCTATGGTGTTTCAAGACCGCTAAAGACTGTAATATCGGTGCTCGGTTCCACTCGTTGGACTACTCTCGAGCCTCTCGTAAATCACTGCTTGATTAGTACGATTATAGCGCAATTATCCCTTATCTTTGGCGGAGAAACAAAACAAAAAAACAAAAACGATCCATGGACATCTGCTGAATCGAATTCGAATTTCGAACGCTCGGAGGCCGCGAGGCATTCTGGGAACATGGCGGCTTTCGTTCCACGAGAAATTATGGAACCCTGTTAATGTTGTTGTGATGTGCTCCATTGCCTCAAAATACAGGCTCTTTGTGCAACAAACAAAACAAAAAAACGATGTTGCCGGCTTAATCCGTTGGATATTACGCGTTAAGCTGCATTGAAACGTAAAAATGCGTTATTTGTTTCGCAGTAATTTGGAGAATGTCATAAGACAAAATGGCGTCCAAGTCCTAGTTATCCTTGGAGTGAATCCCGTTTAAAATTCGCTACAGGTGGCCTGGAATCAACGCCGCGAAGAAGTCATCACACCTTAGTTGACCTTATCGAGCCGCGTGCAAGGTGGCCATAAAATAGTTGACCGGTTGACCGGCACAGCGGTAATCCTGGACGAAAACGCTTCCTTCCTCGTGCAGTATTTTTTCGCCGCATTTTCCTCCCATTGGCACGCTCGCTGCCATCGAGGTGGAGTATTCATTTTTTTATAAGCCGCCCGAACAATGGCCACGGGCCCACGCAACCTGCGATTTCGGAAGGCCAACGACTACCTGCAAGCCCACTTCCGGGCAACCTCTTGACCAGTCAACGATCGACGATTCCAATGGCCGTGGGACGGAGTTGCTAGAAGCAGAGCCCAAATACGGACATGGATCTGAAATCGCCGAAATTGGTCGCCCAGGCGCTGAGGGCCATGCTGGCCCAGACCAGGGGGCAGGAGGTCGATGAAGAGACCGAATCCGGCACCCCCGTCGATACCGGAACCCAGACTCGATGGAGCTGGGACGGCAAAGAGGTACAGCTTCCCAACAGGCAACAGCTAAGCGTAGGGTGCTTTGGGCGACTAGCAGCGCCATCTGCGGGAGTTCGCGGGGCGAAATTGGTCACACTTTGAGCTCTCCATCGATATTTTAGTACCTACAATGGTGCAAACTCCATGAACGGGTTTATTCTCAGTCACGTGCTCGTGAGGTTTTACAACCAATTTAACATATTCCCAACATAAAAACATTGAAATAGTTAAAATTAATATTATACCAAATTATACCAATATATTTACACCAAATTGAAAATCACATGAATGACTGCAATTAGTTGTCCTATGGCGAAAATTGTACATTTTGAAAATATATGTTTATTGTATCGGAGCCACTGGTTAGTTTAAATTCAGTGTATTAGAGCGTATTCATGTCTGTTTGTTAAAACCAACAAGAATAAACAATTATGTTCGACATTTATTATTTCCAACATAACACAACTCATTTCAGTCCCTGCTGTGATTTCTGATATTTGGTGAAAATATATTGGTTAATTACTTCAACTTAATTTTAACTACTTTTCCCTTCACGTTTAAAGGAAATACCAAAAACTTCCATTCCATTGCTTATTTATTTCCAAGTAAAATACGAACAACTGGACTGTTTACAACTTACTTACATTTTAATTAACAACTTTTTGGTATTATCTTTTTTGTATAAACAGGCAATCGAATGTAAATTTGCTCTGAACCAACAATTACATGAAAAGAAAACGAATTATTAAATGAATAACAGGATAAACACTACATTTTTTATAATAATTAGAACAAGTGCATTTGCTGCGATGTTCTGGCTCAAAACTGTTCCACTCTCAAAGTAACACACATGTATATGGGAAACATGTACTATTTTTGTCGGGCAGGTTTCACCCTCAAACCGATGGGTTCCCCAACAAACCTCCATTTAATTATAGGTCCATGCAGGTACTTGGAGAGGGTACTGTGAGAGACCCAGTGTCCAAGGAGTGGTGGAAACTAAAGAGAATCGAAAATAACATTCCTGACCCCAGGTAACATCGGTGCCATCAGTGCTCCCTTTCAACCTCGACCCCACACCCCAAACGCTACTCAATTCTTGATGTAAAACACTAAAACGTGCTCGGAATTGAGCAGGACCATTAAGATCCCCTAACGCTGCGCCGCATTGAGAAAGCCAACATCACCCATTTGCCTTCTTTATGCATCTAAAAATAAATGAGAATGGTGGACGTTTGATGGCATGTGTAATAATTATTGATTGACCTTTGAGACGGATGTGTATATCCGTGTTTCTATGATTTATCCGAGAAACATCACGAGCACCGATCGCATTTGCATTTAAAATGAAATTGTGTTTATTCATAAGGACTTCTTTTCAGAAGACCATTCTTCCTTGAACATACACCATTTGTTAAATGTATTTCCTCCTTACAACAATTAGTTCCGCTCACAGTTGCTGTTAAAAACTTCCCATAGCATTTTTAAAAGCGTTCTTTCACGAGGCTTAGTTTTGACATGTTTTCTCACGTGTTTTTGTTTAAATAAACGGTGAAAGTTGCACGTTTTCGTTAAACGGCAACTGTCAGTGAAACAAATTAACACTACATATGAATTAGACGTAAATATCGCAGGTATTTGCTTTGTAACCTTTGTAACTAAGCGAGGCATAAATGCAGTTGCCGTTTTGAAAAATGGGAAAGGCGCGAATTTTGAACGAAAAAAAACACAATGAAAAATTGTAATTGCGGAATACAATTCTGATTAAATATCGTTTAATGTAACAACTACACTTATTTAAAACACTTTTTTCTTTCGATGAATGGTTGGACAGATTTTGTACGTTTATTATAAATAGTGTTTATATTTCTAACAAATATATATTCAGTCTATATCATTTCATAGAAAATCATTTTGCTTTTAACTTCCATTCATTTTCCATAAATTCGCTTGCCTCAACAACTAGAACGCGTCAGAAGCAGCAAATATAATAACAACAGCAACTTCCCCAAAGTTTGAAAGCATGTCTTCAGAAAAACCTTTGCATTGCAACAAACAACATATTGCCAATTATTGCTAATTAACACTATCAATTTCTCTATTCCAATACAGGCCAAAAGCGAAAACCAATTGGCCAGCGAGAAAGCATGGCTGGACGTTCAGAAAGTGTGGGTAGTCCATAAAGGGGGCTACGCCTCGGCATCTCTGCTGCCACCGGATGGCACAGCAATCACCGAAGGAAAGATCAGAGTGCAACTGGAGCAGAATGAAGACATTATCGAAGTGGACGATGAGGACGTTGAGAAGGTAAGACAAAAAGTACAACTTTTTTTTAAAATTGACCGATGATTAACAACTGGTCATTCACAATGTTCCCTTTTCCTTTGCAGGCCAACCCACCGCAGTTCGACCGGGTGGAGGACTTGGCCCAGCTCCGGCACTTGAACGAGTGCAGTGTGCTGCATGCGCTTCGGCAGCGCTACGCCAGCAGCCTGATCCACACGTACGCCTCCTCGTCCATGCTCATCATCAACCCCATGCGCCCTCTCTCCATCTACACAGAGAAGGTAATGTCATTCCAGGAAGGGATTTCTGGGAGCTTCCTTTCGGCTGTAATTCTCAACTCTTGCTCTGCAGGTGATCCAGATGTTCAAGGGCTGCAAGAGGGATGACATGCCACCGCACATTCACGCAGTAGCCCAGTCAGCGTACCGGAACATGCTGACATCACGGATGGACCAGTCCATCGTGCTGAGCGGAAGGAGCGGCAGCGGCAAAACGGTCAACTTCTTTCACGTGATTTCCTACTTGTGTCACACGGCCGGGGTGGTCAACAAGGTCCTAACAGGTAACGATGTTTAGCAACTTAATCGAGGGACCACAAACTTGGGATAGTTTCAGCTTTCTAATTCTTTCCAATGTACAAGTATACGAGAAGAATTTTGTTGCAATGGAATTGATGCTGATGCTCACGAAGTCCGTCCTGAGATGTCTTGAAGATGGTTCAAGTTAAAATTTGAGAAACAGCTCCCAAAATCTTTCAATTTTAATTTAAATTCTTACTGCTTTCTTGAAAGCACTAGCTCCTTCTGCTGGTTTGCGCAAATACCTCAAAGCGAATTTGTAAAAGTGTTGTCAGGCACAGATTCTGTCGGAATAGAAATTCTGAAACCAATTCCACAATTCAGCAAACCAATTCCAATGACGCCATTTTTTTCGTTTTTTTTTCTCAGTGGAGAAGTTGCGCGCCATCACCACCCTCTTGGAATGCTTCGGCCAGTGTCAGACAGCACTCAACACCAACGCCACTCGATATACCGTCATCTTCTCGCTGGATTTCGAGCACTCAGGACAGATCGCCAGCGCCTCCCTTCAGGTATTCATGCTGGACAAGGATAGAGTGGTGCATCGCCCTGAAGGCGAGGGAACCTTCAAGATATTCCATCACTTCATCGGTGCACTGGCAACCATGGATGAAAAGTCGAAGTATGGACTTTTGTTGATTTCAAAACTATCATGCACGTTCGAAAGAAAACTTACTGAGTTCACACTTTTTTGCTTTCCAGAAAAGAATACTTCTTGGACAACATGAGCGAACCGAACTTGTTCTTCGACTTTCACACGAGGGTTAGTACCACCTCTCATTACCATCAGACAGGATCATAATTCCTGCCGAGAAATGCTTTCCGAAGTATATTTAAAGGGTGCCAAACCATAAGATCGTAAGCGCCAGAAAATGAACTTTACAGGTTTAAGAAAAACTGAAACGTTTCGTTAAAAAGATCGATGGTATCATGGTAGTAACTTGATTTGGTTTAATTAAGAAGAGGTTCAAACGTTGTACACCATTGACGTTTAATTACGAAAACACTAAAGAGAATTTAGTAAAACAATTGTAAATTTTTCCCAAAGGGTTGTATGTGAAACACATATGGCACCCCCAATAATCTTCTTTTGTGGTAAGTAGGGCAGCAGCACATTGATGTCCTTCATTCACTGGCTCCTGAAACGTTATTTTTCCATTGTATGCTGCTGTTGCTATATATTTTTTTTTTGAAAAAAAACTAATTTCGGCACTTACGACCTTATGGTTTGGCACCCCCTGTATGCAATTGCACTCTTGTTGATAGTCTATGCTACTTATTTGTCAGAACGAAGATGTGCAACAGGCGCATTTCCACTTTGTCCGAGCCCAGGGAAGCCTGGAAATGTTGGGCGTCAAGAAGGAGGAGTCGAAGGCGATATGGAGCGTTCTAGCGGCCATTTACCACTTGGGAGCGGCAGGTGTTGACATAGGTAAGTCTGTTAACGACATTGTATCGTGCTTGTATGAACATATCACGCTATTCTGTGTGCTTCTACGTGAAGATAAACCTGGATTGATGGATTACCCTCTCTACCACATGGCCTCACTTTGCTGACATTATGGTACAGAACTGAATTGAATTTATTTTATTCCTAGGGAATGGAAAAGGACAGTTCGCTAGACCACAAAGTGCCCAAAGGGCAGCCCTGCTTCTTGGAACCACGATCGAGGAACTGGCCCGAATCCTGTTCCAAACGAATGCCTCGCTAGCACCTCCTGTCCGCAATGCATTCCGCACCTCTCCCACGGACAAGAGCAATCAGTTCGACCGGCCCATCGATGCTCTGGAGGCCCTCGAAGAACTGGCCACTGGTCTTTATTGTGAAGTGGTCAATGCCATCTTGTCCCTCATCAACAAGTAATACGCAAATAATGGTTAAAATCTGTGCAAGATCATAGTTTTGTCGATTATCTAAATATTGTTTGGTTACAGAGCCATATCTTCAAACTCGAGGACCATTTCTTCCATACTGGTGTTGGACACCCCCGGATTCCAGAATCCTGCCTCTTGCGGTCGGCATACCGGAGCAACGTTCGAAGATCTGTGCCATAACTACATCCAAGAAAGGCTCCAGCTCTTGTTCCACGACCACACGATTGTGGCCCAACAAGACAAGTACACTCAGGTGAGAAGGAGAATTGGCTTCTGGATAGCTTACAGATATTTTAAAAAGAAAACGAGTATTCTTGCTCTATAGACGATTACACATTTTCTGGAATATGGAAATAAAATAACTAAGGATTTCTTAAAGATAGTATAAAAAGGTTTGGAGGACGGGAAAGTTTGAATTTTTTGGAATTTTTTTTTTCAAATTGAAGTTTTCCTTGTAAAACATTACTAGTAAGAAAATGTAGAGGAAGAGTTTGGAGAAAGTGGAACAATTTGAATAATTGTTTTGGAAACGAATTTTCTTTTAAATTGAGGTTTTCCTCGTTAAATACTGTAGCAGTACCCCGTAAAAGTAACCAGATTTATTATTTTAGGAAAGAATTGAGTACAGCCTCGATGAAATCGATACATCTAGTCCGGCAGCCATAGTGAATCTAATCGACAAGCCCTCTCAGCAAGGTTTGGTACGTTGGGGTTCATTTTCCATTGTTTCGAAACTAATCAACAGCAGGTTTTTCCTTATCAACGTCTGTCATTGCAATTTGCAGATGCGAGCATCAAACCTCGATCTTCGAAATGCCGATCACCGCGGCCTCTTGTGGTTGCTCGACGAGGAAGCCATTTTTCCTGGCTCCAGCGACGAATCTTTCTTGGACAGGTTGTTCATCCACAATACCGAGCAAGGCCAGCATCGGCTGCTCCAGAAGTCCTCCTATCCGATGCACTTCGTGGTTCAGCATTTGCAATGGACCAATCCGGTGCAGTACAACGCCGAGGGCTGGCTGAAAGCCTGCCGGGAAAATCCGAGCACGCGCTTGGCTATCTTGCTGCTTCAGGATTCTCAATTGTAATTCATTTTTTTGTGTTTCAATTAGTGTGTTTCGTCACTAAACTAGCATTCGGTGGCACTATTTTATAAGCATTGCCATCAAAACATTCAAATAAATGAAGGGTGCTAAACCATAAGGTCATAACTGACCTCCCCTCAAACTTGGATAGTCGTTGAATGGGAAAATGATTTTGAAGGGCACTTAACGGAAGGGGCTCCAAGTATTAAGGAATTATTTCTAAATGTTAATGTTTTCATTTATTTTACCGATAAAAATGCAACTGTCCATAAATTACTAGCTTCTCTCTCCTGCTAAGTTCCTTTTCCGGCGTTTCCGACGTTATGGTTCGGCACCCTTCAAATACTGAACGTCGAACAGTCATTGCTCTCGGCTAACGACTCTTCACAACTGATAGAATATTTAAAGGTTTCAAGATTCAATTGCAATGTCTAATCTTCAAATTTTCAGAGAGTGCATCAGCAAGTTGTTCGTCACCTACAGAGGGCCAGTGTCTATGAACATTTCTGGCTCGGTGGTTGGCATGGAAGGCACATCTTCGCTACGAAGGGCATCCAGCATCCGGAGGACCTACACCACCGGCACTGCAGGCCTGAAGCGCAAGTCCGTGTGCCTCCAAGTGAAATTCCAAGTCGACGGCATCATCGAGACCCTGCGCCGCACCCGCCTGCATTTCGTGCACTGCCTTCTTCCCCAGCACAATGCCGGTCTTTGCGAACTGAAGACAACCCTGCTGATGCCTGCCAAAACAAGTTCCTCGGAGGAAATTCTCATCAATATTCCTTTACTGCGATCCCAGATCAGAGGCCTTCAAGTCTTGGACTCTGTTCGCCTGCACAAGCAAGGCAAGCAAGATAACTCTGTGAACGTGTTAGTTACTAGATGGCATTGATCAATGTTTTTAACGTGCACTTTGAAATCGTCAGGTTTTCCCGACCACATGCTTTATTCGGAATTCCGGCGAAGGTTCGAATTGCTGGCTCCACCGGAAATGAGGCAGGCGAGTCCGATATTGGACGAGAAAAAGGTAGGAATGTTACATCCCTCAAACTCCTTAGGGGCCGTCCATAAATGATGTCACACGATTTTGCCTCTTCAAACACCCACCCACCCCTTTGTCACAATTGTCACAATTTTTACTACACCCCACCCATAATGATGTCACAACCCCGCGATTACTTCAACCCCCCTCCCCAAATTTTAACTACTAAAAT
>JAQIXS010002440.1:0-22879 GCA_034700785.1 Rossiulus vilnensis
TCAGCTGTGCACATGCCATTCTCGTGGCGTGGAGAAATTCGCCACACATGTACAGGTGTATTAGCCTTAAAGGGATTGTAATGGCTTGTAAAGATTTGTTTGCGTTTGAACAAACTGTTTAAATTGAAACATTTTCGTCTGTTTAAGACAGCTATTGATTAGTTATTTTGCTGGTAAATAATTGTGACCATAAACCATATCCATCAATAACAACAAATACAACATATTGTAGGATTGTAATTGTAAATTGTAGACTTGGCCTGAAATGATAATTCAGACAGCCCAAGTGATATATCCATAGTCTCATTTATTATTTTATTATGATTTAATGTTTCTCCAGGTCCAGTATTTATATAGCATTAACCAATGGGTTCAAATTGTATGCTGAACTTGTATAAAGGGCATAAATAAACAAAGACATGGTATTTCATTAATAATAAGAAACATCGTAATTTATATACAGGTACATAAATTGTGGTCTATCTACAATAAAACATCCATATGTCTTTTCCTGCAATAGACCATGCGACATTATGGCGATTTAATCTCGTAGAGTAGATCAAATGTCTTAGCTATTGTGCATGCATCAGTTATTGGATAACTGATTGATTGCTAATTGTCAGGCATGCATACATGACATGTACAACACCATCCTTATTTATACACATTGGCTTCAATATTTCATTTGTCACAAGTGTCGAGATTTGTGTGCACTTTATCGTGACTGAGGTGGGCAGGGTTGTCCTTCACATTGCAGTGTGTATCAACTCAAGCTTCTCGCCAGTGATGACACAGTCTGTTACAACTGGAACTCTTATAGACTGCTCAATACAATCTTCTCATGTTCTGTTTGGCCCATTTATCCTACACGCTTGTAGGTTCTTCAGGTACTAAGCTCCGTTCTAAAAATGTTTAAGGTGTATAAATTAGCACGGGGAATTTGGAATATTTATTGCCAAAATACATCAAAGAAGAATCTACTTACTTTAACGTCTTATATCGCTCCTTTTCCATATTGTTTTCAGGTGTTTCACACTCGAATGATGCTAGTGCCAAAGCTGAATTAAAATATATATGTTTAATGCATTAGAAATTTGGTAAAAAGCCCTGAAGTGTTTCGATGTGAGCACTTAGGTAAATCCAACTTACCACTTTCAGAAAAGACAGGATTTGTTAATAAATAATTTAACACTTTTGGATGCTTGTCAAATGGACACTGTAAGTAAAGTAAAACGTTGTATGTCAACAATGGCAAGCTAGTCTAATTGTTGCAGACTTGAGCCATAATAAATTATGTTCAGTATTGTTAACTAACTCTATGAAAAGATAGACTTTTTATCAATATGCAGGCTGTGATACTTACAGAAACTTGTTGCCAAGTGATGAATTCAGTAACTTGCTTGGCCAGTTGCCAGAATTTTTCAAAATTAATGTGTCCATTTGGTAACCTGAGTTTAGAAAATACATCATTGAATGTGCTCTAGTTTTGGATAACTGTTGTAGCAGCAAAATTTAAGTTAGAAAAAAAGCTGAAGGAAACGTTTGATAGAACTTACTTGTTTGCACAACCCTCATTTAAAAAGTACAAGTCTTTTACCAAGAGACTGAAGAATGGAATCACAATCTGAAAAATCGTGAATTTATCATTATGATAATGCTATTTGTATTTAACCTATGTACTTAAGTATTAATATATGTGGTGATATATTTTGGTAACATGGCTTACTTTTTCTCGGTCCTCAACAGCTCCTTGAGATCGCCACATAGCTGCCTTTAAAGTAGACCGATAACTCGTAAAATTTGAAGTGGGATCCATCTGATGTTCCAAAATGTCAAATTTTGCCGTGTTTACTTTTGACCACTGCAAATATTCCGAAAGCAATGGTTTCTTTAGTTGTATATGTACAAGTATATTTATTTTTCAGCAACTTAGTCGCAGAATTAAAATGCAATTTAGGAGTCACATCTTATTTCAAATTTCATAAATCGTTGTAATGTATATATAGTGTATAAAGATTTGTATTTATTGACGTTAAATATACCCAATCTAGATTGTTTGGCTGTATCAGATTATGGGAGACTGCGACTTGTATGTAAGCATACCATATACATTATATAGAGTACACTTGATTTAAACTACGGATATGCGCAGCAGTCTACTTTTTGATGGAATCTAAAATGTTAATCATAATTCAATAATTCACTTATATCTTACCGTCTTTTTCAACCTTGAAATAGGGCTCATGTTCATTCCGGCTATGATGGCCATTAAAGAATTAAAGTTTCCTAAATTAAAGCACTCTCTGGCTGCTTCAATAAAATATTCAATGACTTTGGCTCTGTGCTTTTTCTTCAGGTGCTAAAATGTAGAGACAAGAGGTAACATAATAATCGAAGTAAAAAAAGTCGCCCTGGAGCAACAGTAGTACTTTGTATAGCATTCTTACCATGCAGACTTCGGTTGCAACAAAATAACTCAGTCGATTAAACCACTGGATGTAGGATTCCAAATTTTTGGTCTTTTTCATGTCTCGAAACGACGTCTGTGTGTGTACGAATAGGGTATTTTTTAGCGCCTTGCAATTATAGTTTGTTTAATGCAGAGACAATTATGCATACCTCAACATGGGGATTTTCCTTAGCAAATGCTTGGACAAATTCTTCTGGGCCAATGCTGCTCAAACGTTCTAGCTCAATATGCGTCAGTTGCTGAGCTAAATTGTTTGGACTAGGACACACTTCCGTAATATCAGTCTAGAAGCAAAGATACAATGTAACACTTCAACATCAGCAGTAACATTTATATACAAATAGGGATCTGTAGTTCAGCTTACCACGGACACAGTGTTAATTAACCGATTAGCTGCAGCTGTATTAACACTACTCAGGAAATCTTCGTATTTTTCTAGCTTGTTCAACTTGAAAAATGATAGAAAGACATGAAGATCAGTTAATTAGATTTAAATTATGCTCTAGAAATCATGCTTGTATAATGTAACCATTGCTTGCAAAACTTACTTTATGAAGCACGTTCTGAATAAGCTGAGATACTTCCTTTCTTAACCGATTATCAATTTGAGTACATCTTTGGGTAATCTTCTTCAAATGCCTCATCATTCTTTCGTCACGAAAATCGTAGGGAAATGTTTCCGTCCATTCGCTGGAGTAAAAAAAAGCATTAACGATTCTGAAGTTAATAACTGCAAACGCTAAATATTTCTGATGATTCCTTCATCTTAATAAAGTGTTATAATAACGTCGTTTGTTCTCTAAATATAAAACAATTCGTCTGACAAGGTCTGTTAAACAAAAGTAAATCTCAGTTTTCTTACCTTAACAACTGAATCAGATTTGGGCAAAATTTGACCAGCTGATCCTAAATAAAGTGAATCACGTTTTTAATAAGGGGCTATTTTCTTTGACTAATATTCGACATTAAAATCACATTTCCAATTTCCTTTTTACACTATAAAATCTACAAGGGCTAGGAAAGGATTTATTATGCACTGCACAAGAAGCTCGCCTAACCTGATTGATGTGATCCTGTGAGAAGTTTTGCTGCATTACACAGACGTGATGAATTCTTTGCAGCAACTCATGTGGCTTTATAAATAATCTTGTACTTAATAAGCAGGCGAACAAATACGTTCTCTGTAAAAATGTTGAAATAATTTAATTTGATGTCTGAAACATTAATGATTTATGGAACAAAAAGACAACTTATTACGTCTGGATAATAATCAGCTGTTGGCACCAAATGCCGAATAAGGGCTTCCAGAGATCCCGAAACTAAATTGCCATCTCGATATACTAGCGTCTGAAATAATACAAAATTGTCTTAAAATGTTTGCGACACTTCTTGTTTACTGGTATAGTATTTGTACTGTTTCCCTGTTTCCTGCTTAGCTATTCACGATAAAATAAATAAATTTTACTTTGAATGTAATGAGATAGAAGTGGTAGAACGTGGATATCCATTGAAAATATCTGGGGATAACTTTTCAATGTAATGATACTTTTCGAAGACACATAGAGGCATGAAAATTGGCAGCTATGGTAAAAACCAATACTATTTACAAACTGTTCATTAATTAAAAAATTAAATAATATCCCAACCCATATTAAACTCGTAGATTCCCTTCTTACTCCTAGTGTCAGTTGCAATGCTCCCTTTGGAGCTGGAATGCTCTTAACCCTTTCGATGGCATAAATGAACCTTAAACTTCTACCGATCTACTCCTGGATACATTTTAAAAGAAAGAATTTAAGCTAACACCAATATGCATGCAAATTCTAAAGCACTTTTTAAATCTGAATCAAGTCTTTAAATAACGCACATCCATCGATCACTAAAAATTCAACAACGTCATTAAACTCGTACTCTGAGGAACAAGTCCATACTTTGTTCAAGACTTTTATTAATCAGCTAAATAATTCTCGAAACGTGGTAATCCAAACCCGCATAGCGAATTCTACATATTTCCCGCTTTACAAAGTATTAACAAGCCATCCATTGACCGCTTGGGATTACTTTGCCCTAAATATCCCGTTCGTGCTAAATAGATTTCTGTTCCAATTGAGAACTAGCCCCTATTATATAACCTTAAATAAACATATTTTTACCCCGGGTTTTTCTAGACAGTGCCCTCTATGTTCCTTTAGAATACCAGACTGGTTTCACCTTTACTAGATATGCCCTGCCGCTACCATCAGATCCATCTCTGGCGGTACATGTACATAATCCCAACCACCCCAATCGAACAATTTTAAAGAGTTTTTTACGAACATAAATGAGCTTCTTCTATGGATTACATATAGATTGGCACTCAACTTTGCAAAGCATGTAGACTTGGTATCTTCCGACCTGCGTAGCAATAGTTCCTGAGATTTTAGCTGCGTGTTCCCAAACGATTTTCGAAAGTCTTACTTATCCCACCTTCAACTAGCATTATTCTTACTCTCCTCTTGATCCATGTCCAACATACATTGGAACTCCTGTAATGGCCAACTTAAGGTGTCCAATAAGGGCTGGGTTCCAATCCCCTTTCAAATCCCCCATCACATAATGACCCTGCATCTTCTCTAATACAGTATCACTTCATTCCATTTTATTTTATTCTATTTTATATCATTTTGCCATTAATGTTTTACTCTTTATTTATTTCAAACCAATTGATACTTCGGTCAGAAGGGGTATACCCCCTTAGAGCCCGATTTCTTCTCTCTACTTATTATAATTGCTAAATGTAGAATTGGTCGTCTTCTGGGGATTCAGCTTTGGTTTATAATTTCAAAATAACCCATTTATTTATTTAAAAAAGTTGTATTTTACTCATCATATGGCTGGGAGAATGTTCTAATATAAATCAATGTAGACACAGGTGTTGTGTTTTACATGCGATAACCGAAAAAAGGGCTTTCCTGCATGGCTACCTCCTTCAAATCTTGTTAAAGTTTATCAATAAACAGGCTTTTTGAAATCCCTAGTAAACGACCAATTCTTCATTGGGGGAAAAAATAGCAATATTAATAAGTACATGTATTTGCAGAAAAATATACAAGTAATATTTTTGCGTGGTAGGCCTGCTTTCGACTCAGCCTTAATATGGAATACTGTTTCAAAACAGTTGTGCAGTCACCAGGGTGTTTCTAATTAGGATGCTGTTTTCGTATTATAAAATGACATACATATATTAGGAATTCTGTATCAGAGTTCAAAGGGCATACTGATGTAGATCTGAAAAAGTTTTAAAAGGCTACCCTGTCTGAAACATGTTTTATATACATGTAATGCTCGTATTTGTTACTTACATGATTTTCGTCTCCATGGTTCCCATCTACACCATCTGTACTTCCATTGCAACATCCATCATGGGAATTGAAAGTGGTTGCCATTGTTAGTTTTGCGCTTTTTGGTGTTTGCGGCAAGCTCTAAAATAATAAATGGCGAATGCCGTTATTTAAATAATCAAAAAATTACACATTAAATTGTTTTCCCACGTTTTCCTGAGAGCCTGATTTATGCCGTAACACTCTCACTAACTTCTTTAATGAGTCTTAACGCTTTATCTTAATACATTCTTGGGTTGCCATAAAACCTAGGTTTCTTACATCAGGTTGTTTAAGCCGATAAACTAAATCTTGACTGCTCATGCATGGCAGACAACTAGAAATAGCGCTGGCTATTAAGAACAAACATTAAGGCTAATGCATTAAAATGACAGGACATGTGAATGGAATGGACAAGTGCAATGGCTTCGACGAGGCAAGCACTTTAGAAATAAATGCAAAAAATATTGGTACCTAATTTGTTGTAGTGCTTGCGAGTACAACCTTCGAGCGTATTTACAGTATTTTCTTCTAGGGTTTTAGGGCTTATGTTGTTTATCAGCCAAGTCGAATTTTAAAACATAAAAGTCTTGATAGCCATGAAACGTTCATGTTATTTACGATCTGTGAAATTTTGTAAGAATGATACAGATACATGTCAAACCGTACAAACAAATAATTGGTGTAATGTAATTTGTTTCCAAATTGCGAAAACCAGAAATTATTTTGACTAATAAAAATAGTATTTACTAGCAAAACTTGACTGTTCAAACTACTTCACATCTATGTATAAGCTTTCGTAAGTTGGGTTGGTTGGAAGTAATTTATTAGGAGTTACAGCAATAGTAGACCTATAATCTTTCATCATCATATAGGCTAGTACTGAATGCGTTCTTGGTGAAATGGTTAAGAACAAGAGGAAATGTTTTCAGAGGAACTATATTCAAAACATTGTGTTCTCAGTTTTTTATATATACGTGTATTATCAACAAAACAAACCGATTTACTAAGGACTTTAGGCAAGAATGTTGCAAACAGACGGCGCTGTCAAAGCTTTTTATGTTATAAACCTTTGGCTAGTTTAATTTGTCATTTTTATAAGACATTTAATATTACAAAATGTTACTGGTGTATTGTATTACTATGACCATAAAGCAACAAATCGGTGGATGTTCTTACCGTGTGGTTTTCTTTGGGGGACTGCTCGGAAGCCAGTGTCCCAAAGATGGTTGGCTGCAAAATAAAAATAAAAAAAAATTAGCCATGGAATTGCCGTTATCATTACATTTACTACACGATATGACAAAGAGTTATTTGCCCCTAGGGTGAGGTGGAAAGCTAAAATCACAAAGAGCATTCTTGCTTTTCTTGCGTTTACATGAAGGGTTCAGATTGCGTAATGTGCGTCAAGATTTCATTGTTCATCTGCTGCACCACTTCGCCAGTTTTGTGCAGGTGGTTTTGCACCTTGGCGAGTACTGTTACGCCTTGACTCTCATTAATTCAAGTTTGTTTTCATTCTACGTTGCATGAAGGGGTTCAGTTGGTGTACAACTCGAGTTCTTAGAAAATTCCAAGGACATCACGACCATGCTCGAAATCCGTGAAGGGGGAGAAAACACGTGTGGTATTTCACTTGTCATTTTTTAGCCTGTGCTTCAATTTATGCAAGCATCCATATTCGTTTTTTAATTTTTTTTTATTCTGGTAACCCCACTCTTTTTGGTATTTTTTTTTATGACATTTTCGTGTGGTAAGGCTTCTTGAAAACTGCAGCTTCACTAGAATATACATGTATAGAATTTGTGACAGCTTAGTTTTCTTTAAGAGCCCCTTCTCTTTTATAACCGCCACCCTCTTTTTGATGCTTTATATGTAATGGATGGGGTGCCTGCCTGTAGTCAGTGTTTATTGTCGTCTTAAGAGATGTAAAGTCTGAAAAGTGCATGCGTATATTCATCTCCGTCTGCATTTCTGCGTTATCTTCAGAACTTTCTCCGTCTGCTGACGGGGATTTATAGCACAGTGTACATGTATAAAGATAACATTTCCACAACCATCGAGCTGAAAATTACAAATATATACGTGCTTAAGATCCAGAGTTTTGAATTCAAATCTTGGAATCTTATGGTTAATATCTACAGGCCTAACGTATCGTGTTAAACCATACGGTTGTTGTTTATGAACAAGATTCATTCATCAATATTAGAATAACTTGAAATGTATATGAAATTAAAGTAGATACGTTTTGTTTCTTTTTATTTTACGTGTAGAAAGTGTCATCACTTCCAGTGTCTCGTCAACGAGCAGAATTTTAAATTTTAGAAAAATAAGAAGTGGTATGGGCCCTATACGTGTGCCTAATATAACCAAGACGCTGAAGAGACAAAAACAGTTTTATTTGAAACGCTTGGGGAAAATTTTCGTGTTTGAAACATGCTCGCTTTCAATCATGTTTGAAGTACTCATCCTTACAATTTTGGAAATGCTCTGTTTCTAAGGTCTTTGATATGAACGAACACAATCTCCTCCCAATGATAAATTCAGAGCTCGCAAAAACCCTTAGCATCTGGATTCCCAGTAACATGTGGGTGTAGTAAAAATCAGCACGTCTGTTAAAATGTTTATGAAAGTAATGAACAGTAGTTGTCTGTGAGTGGACATATTAGGTCCTGGGCAGTTTAAACAATGCATTTAAATTTCATTATGCAGACAGGCCTATTTACACGTATGTAGGCTTCAATCATCTGGCCAGGAATGGCGTAAAAAGTAATGGTTGGGTGTGACTTTATTAACTCGCTATTGTTTATAATTGTTAGCAGATTACTGCATGGGCGTAAAGTGACTGGTAATAAGATTTGAATGAAACCTGGTGCAGAGCAGTATAATATACTTGTCAAATAGCCTGCCCTGTACAGCCTCTATGATTCCGGCATGTATGTTTGTTTTATTGAGGGAAATGTGCCCATAATTGGTCAGTAGTTTTATACTTTGGATGTTGAAGTGATTCTAATCGTGGTTATAAATCGCATTAATCATGTTTTACATTAACAGCAGGGACAAGAAATATATAGCCTACCCAAATTCCATTTCAAAACACGGTCTGCGTATTTATATAAGAAATTTGGTCTGCGTTTTTTCAAAAGTTGCAAAACCTAATGTGAGCAAATAATAAACTGCAAATTTGCTCGCAATTTATGCTGCAATTTAAGGCAGGGCAGCAGTAGTCACTATGGTTACTATTGCAGCAACGTGAAATGCTTTTCTGAGGCTAGGCGAACGTATTTTTACGTATATAAATATGTGCTGTTTGTTGATAAAATGCAGCCTTCCAGAATAAATGAGCCTTAGGAAAATGAAATGTATTCGTCGTAAACAAGTGAGACTGAGGATTTTTAAGTGAAAGCCAGGGAGCCATGCCGTTGATCGAGCGCAAGTACGAGAAAAGCAGTCTCGCTAACTTAATGCGCCTTTAAAAACACAGTTTCCCCGAGAAAATCAATATTTGCGAACGTATTTATCCGTGAGTGACTCATCAGTTCTGTACAGTACATGGGGATAGGGGGTAACCATAAGAAGGGGAAGTTTTACTGAATCATCCTTCGATTGTACTGATGGTTGTGGTGATATATTATCCTTAATGCGACGGGTTGAGTTTAACAAAGAACACGACAGCTTTACTACGTACAGTATGATATTTCTGAGTAACCGAGCGAGATCGGTATAAGTTGCATTAGACTCAGTGATGGCAGTATGTGCAGAAGAATATCCTAGCCGTCCTCTTTTCTACGTCTCCATTAGGCTTTCGTTAACGAATGCGGTACCGTCATGACATACTGTGTACCCATGGGTGTAATCATCGTTCTAGCACGTTCCCTCTATTAACAAAAATGATCATCACTCCCCAGGCTGTTTTAAATGCATACTACTGAAAAGTATTGTCGTTTGCAATGTCGTGCAACTTGCAGATTTATACAAAAATTAACTGCACTCTGAAGAATTTCACGACACGTGCATAAAATAGTGACTTGAGAATTCACTACATGTATTTATCTATAGCTATAGCAGGCACAAAGTAGCATGTACTAGTTTCTCAGGTTTTGACTGCAAATTTTGTATTTATTAACAATGTACTGGTCATAATTTTAAAATGTACATCCCTACTTATATAGCCTACTTATTAAAATTATTTATGATAGGTCAGAAAAAGTAAAATTGTCCATCACTAATCCATACAATTCTGACTAATGTTTCTAAACAATGACAATTCTGTAGGTCTACCTTCCCGTCATGCTGTAGCCTACTCAGTTACCTGACGCTGTACAATGTTTTTGTGCAAGTTGATTGAACAAGAATGACAGATTGACATTCGACTGTGGTTGTAATCGAGCAGTGTCAATTTCAGTCAGTGGTTAGATCATTTTTTGAATATCTTATAGCTCATATACTAAAATGACAAATAATTTGCTATAACAACTAAAACGTCTGTGGAATGGTCTTCTAATGAATAACTGATTGAAGTGGTTGGTAGGTTATTTGTGGAAAATTTTCAGCCACTAAGTGTTATGACAACTTTCCCATGTCGTTAAGGCCATAATAGCGTAATTACTACTCCGAAGGCAAAATTAATGAGAATGAATTCATGATGGCATTATCCTTTGATGGATGATTTTGATATCAGTGAACTCGTAATGGACTATCGCTGATTCGCTAACTTGTCAAACCTTTCACTTTCAAGCGCATATGATCCATGTGTGGTAAAGTAACATTAAGATTAGGACGGACTAATGCATTATTTAACTTGAGCTCATATTTCGCAGCCACTCTAAAATTCCAAATATGCACTAATGGCACTTCAGATTTCTGTTGGGGTTTACAACTTCCTTAGACAAATACTTGTATATGAGGACCTCAACATGATGCATTGTACATATAAAGCAGTACAAGCATACACCGTATTGTACAGTATAAGCGAAAGCAACTGAACAACCAACATGAAATTCATGTTAATTCCCCGAATAGGCCTATGTACACTATTTCGAACAAGACAATATTACATGTGTAACGAGTCGAAAGTGCACCACAGTGCATGGTATGTGCATGTATAATTAGATGAAGTGCATTCCTATTTTTTATGAGTTTAGTTACTTACAAACGAATATTTTTGTGTCTTTTCGGAAGAAATCACTCAGCATAAAAATATACAATGTAACAAAAAGATTTGTTTACTTTTTAAATGCATTTTAAATGAAATATTTTATAGGCATAGGCTATTCATCGATAATAAACTTATAAGTGGAACACAATTCTTACAAGAAAAGGTAGCCTATGTAGGCTATAGCGTCTCTATTAGCACGATATTAGGCCTACAATTTCTAAATACAGACCAATTAATATTGTAAACGAGAAATCTAGTTCATTATAAGTGCAGCCTACTTAAATTTTTAGTTTGTAACAATTAATATTTAGTCTATGACCACCATCATTTTTTTGCAATTGATATGGGAAAGCATCAATATGATTAGTGAAGTGTAAAAATGACAAATGGTATTTATCGTAGCTCTGTACGTAATGCTGAGTGATGCAAATGAGATTATTTATCTGGCCACCAAAAAAGAGCTTTGTCGACAAGCTACCATCGATTTCATATCACTTTGATGAATTATTTTGTATTTAACTGAATCGGCTTTTTCTACGGTGCGTGAGATTTTGAATGTGAACTCCACTCCTGATTTGCTGACTGCATGTCTAAGTAAATCGGACCTATTATGATTAAGAAGGCCCTGTACATCTGGAAATTAGCAAAAAACGTTTAATTTGTGCAAATACAAGCATGGATTCTTGTTTAGTGAAAGAAAAAGGGTTATTTCTGGCCCGTCTCGTTGTAAGAGCTTGAACATTGCTTATTTCGAGGTTAAACTTTTTTTCTTCATGCAGGCCTACCTGAACTTCTATTTTTGACCATACACTATGATGGCTGTGCATTTGCATACACCGTGGGTGGGTAAGTGTTGTCCCGTATTTCAATGAACAAACAGCAATTTGACATTGGCAGGAAGAGGTCTTGTCAACAGACGTCCATTATTTCTTATTGTAATGCGTAATTTTTTTTGGCATATTAGAACTTAAATTTCATGGGCATGCAATTAATTTTTAGCCCTTATAAATATTAGTTAAAACCTCTCATGCACATTTATTGCGTACAAACACGTGCTCTATGTTTGTGTTTTAGAGCGTGTCATAAATAGAGAGATATTGAGCAATTGCGGAAATGCATACTTGGTCATGCGAAACAAATGTTTCCGTATTTTGCAAGTTAAATTAGAATGATCGTAACGTTTGATAATAGGAAATCAGATAACGTCAGCATGCATTGTCTAATGCGCTCGTATGCCGGAACGACAATGCTCTCTGTTTATATGCCAAGCGCGCCACAACATTGTATAGGCCTACATTTGCGAAAATGTGAAACCATACATTTATCAGGAGTTGAAATTGTATGTGTTCCATATTGCAAACACAGCCATAATGTGGAGCCGTTTTGTCTTGCCTGTAATATTTTAAAAGGATATTTGTATGCGCAACTGAAACCTGATTTAGAAAACAGCAGCTTGTCAGAACCCAGTTCTCAACATTTATCCCCAAAAATAAATGACAGTTGTCAGTAATATATTCCAGCTAGCATCTGAGCCCGTTATTTGAAACTGGACGCATGCAAAAAATCTTGCAAAAAAAGCTAATAATGGATGACAAGTTGGCAACAATGGAAATGGTGCTTAATGGAGTTTATTCTATTCACTTTTGATGTTAGAAATAACATGCCCAATTGCATTATGAACTTAAAGCAGACGCAAGCCAGAACATCATAAATTTCATTAGATACATGCGAATTATGATGCATTGTATATACGATATGTGATGTAGCATAGGCCTTATTAATTTAGCTGGATTTGCCAATATTATGCGATATAATTTTCGGACAAGTCATTGCAGTTTGCCATTATTGGATTCTTCATTTAATAAACTTCAATAATAGGTAGAAAAGTTTTATTTTCTGAGTAATAGCAAGAATCTTTATGTGGATTCTAGGTTGGATATCTTCAAGGAATCATGTTACATCTTATGTTGCTCAAAATGAACTGTTGTTTACTTATGAATCCTCATGTTTCAAGGGCATAGGGAATGCAAATGTCTACAGGATGAAATATTCATGTAAATATAGTAACAAAGATTTAGTGTCGTTGTAAGTATACTGTAGTGCAGTGTACTAAGGTTGCAATTAATTACAGTCGTTAATGAATAATATCCTTTCGACGGTTGCGTTTTTGACTTGCTAATCATGACGTGTCACGGATCAACACAATAATTTACCAATTGCAGCTGTAGTCCTCTTGAAAAATCCACATTGCCCTCTGTCTAAGTTATTACAATATGGCGTATATAAAAGCTGTTCGTTCTTATCAATATTCTGCACTGGGACGCCTTAGGTAGGTAGTTTAATTATTGGCCAAAAAAAAAATGTGAACAAGCCATTCGTTGGCTTACGCAGCTGCCCTGATTTGTGTGCGTGTGCAATTAATAACAAGTACAGGGGCCAGGTGCTAGATTAACCTGAAACGTGTATCAAAACGTGTTTTCCAATTACAAGACTTGTCCACTGTATTTTAATGCATAACTCAATCCTATGCCCCACTGAACCATATTTGCATTGCCCCCTTGAAACTGTGTCGTGACAATGTAATTGCTGTAGCACTATCCAACATTTTATCATTTCCATATGATAAAACTATAGCGACACAAGATGAATGTCATAAAATTTGCACACAACGCGAATCCCAAGAGATGGGATATGATTGCTATAAAAGCATGCTGGTACATTCTACTCATGCAGGAGTGAAACATCTCGACAATTTAAGCTGATTATAGTTCAATTTTAGTAATTTACAGAAAATCTGTTAGATTAAATAACTTTAAACTTGACTTTATAAGCCTTAGCAAAGGTTTTGGTCAAAATCGAGAACAATAAAGTAGGCCTACTTGTACGAGATTCAAGTGAATTGGTCGAAAAAGGATTTCTTTACAGTCGCACGTAAATGATTTCTCGAATTTTCTTAAATCTTTGATTGGCTTATGGCCTTTCGAAAACTGTGTGGCCGACAAATGCACGGTTGCAAGACAAGCCTCAAATTGTTTTTTTTTTTAAGTTTTAAGCCCAAAAACAAGTACAAACCGTCAACGGCTACTTCCCATTTTGCAGTGCCACTGTTGAAAACCACTTTTCCTGATCTGAATCAGTAGAAGCACATACTACAGAAATGTTTCACAAAAGATCAGACCATCTGTCAAGGTTTCAATTACAGGAAAAACTAGACAGCCAAGAGTTGCGTTAAGTTGAGCGTTCAAAATTGTGGGAATAAACATGTGGCCAGGCCGATGGCCAGGGCAAAAAATTGAACCTACCCATAAAAAAACTCTTTCAAATGGGTGTAGCAAATGAAACGAAAATCCTCACTTTTTATATACATGTGGTTCTATTGTAAACACTGATGGAACAAACAAAACAAGTGGTGTGTGTATGCATGGCAGCGAGTTTTTATGAATTGCGGTGATGATCGTGACACAATCGCTGATGACATAAAGTAGGGTCACAGCCCCCATAAAAATACCTAAGTTAAGGAGGGTGATTGAAGAATGTAGCGGCCGTGGCATGAGAACTCCACGTAGAATCATTAACTTACACCTGTTTGCGGCTTATGCACTGCACACAGAAATCTACCTCGCGAAACACGAGTATTGAGCAATTCTGGAAAATACTAAGTATAGTGTTTATGAATAATTCGTTGAACAAGTTGCTATATAGTATGGTGTGAAATCTAAAGCGATTCCCAAGATGGGGATTCCTGCTGGTCAGGATAATTAAGCCTGCATATTTATGTGCTGACCCTGACCGCAATGGAGCCATGTTTTGTTGGAGAAGGTAGATATGGGAAAAATATTGCTGCTCGCCGTCTTGAATACACAAGATTCTTAAGATCGGATCAGGTAGACTTTGCCAGTCTCAGATTTCTGGCGCCTTCTCCCTTACCCCCCGTTTTCCTCTCGAGTAATGAACGGCCTGAAAATTCAACTCCACGTAATGATTCCGGAAAACTGCACCACGCCAGGAATGAAGGGTGTGTTTGCGAATAAACAACAAGCGTGCTACATTGTTGTCATTTGTTGCAACGAGTGCTAATCGCAAATGTGCCAAGAAGAAACTGTAGTTCCCATAAAAATGGGACGTACACGTGCTGAGGAAATCACTGAAAAACATACGATTGATAGGTTTATGGGCATGTAACCCATGGCATTAACTAAAATAGTGGATATTTGCAAAGCAGGGAAAATATTTATCGAAGCGGTAGCCTATACACGCCATGGATGATGTAACTCAACATCTACTTAATTGACCGAGTTTCAGTGGAAAGGAGATTTTTTTCCCAGAGAAATCCTTGAGTTTATGATGTCAGTGTCAGCAATACTGGTAGTCCCCCTTCCTTTCCATTTCCAGGATTACTTACAATGTCGATTTTTGTTTTCCGTTCGAAATGTTTCATAAGACGCGAAACGTTTGACCTAGTATTCGCCCCGAACTGACAGATACCGTATTTCGCTCAACGACCGGCATATTTCCATCGTCGCGCCTGTCGTGTTGTAAAAGTTTAACCCAATTTGTGCTGGGAAGACCGAATAAACAGGTACGGTGCGTTCAACGGTTTCAGGTAGTGATATTATGCCGCAATTTAGGGAAAAGCGCATCTGCACCTGAACATAATTGTTAGCTTAGATATGAGAACTGACAAATGAATGCGAACGTCTAACACCAGAAAATGCAGGCTTTAAATAAACGAATAAACACAGGCATGTGTATCACGCTAGCCTGCTTAATCGGTAGTTGGTTAAAATCCCGAAGCTTGAAGGATTTTTTTCCCATAAAAGAGGTGGTTTTTCCAAACTGTCCAGCAGACCTTACGCGAACACTACTAATGCAGCATTAATAATGACATTACCAAAAGTCATTACTTGTCAGCCGTACTCGCTCATGTTAAATTAACATCATTACTGGCAATCATGCCATTTCGGTTTACCTTACACGATCGTTTGTAGCGCCGTTCTCAGAAGGTAATGTCAGTAGTAATGAGTGTTGTCTATATGTGAGCAAATTTCTAGCAACCTCGAAAAACATGGAATAGTCAAGAAATAGTGATTATTTGGAAAACGTCAGGGTTACATTTGCTTTCACATAGCTTAGGAAGTCACAGAAATTTAATTTTTAGGTCATGGGCATCATAGAAAAGTCATGATATTGATAATGCATACTTAAAATCATTTGCTTTTTGCTGATTCACACGGCCTTTTAGTGAATTCGAATTCGACTCAAAGGAATTTCCCTTTTCAATTTCTGATTTTCAGCGATTACCAAGTTTCATTCCCATGATGCCATCATTATGTGATCAAACCCTTTGTAATCAAAGATTTCCTTTATAAAATGGGTTAAAATTCTATATTTTTAATGGATTTGAAGAATTATAATGGCAAGGAAACGTTACGGAAAATCCCACAATTTACGGCGCTAAATCCAGTAAATAATATGCAAGTGAACACAAGGCACACTCAGTCCTGCATCCCCCATTGTTAAATTACATAACATTCCTCGCTTAATATTATCATTTTCAACGGCCAAGAAAATTACTCCAAAACTATTTTAAAAATTGCATGTGTGCGGGAACCCTCCCTTCCCGCTTCAGCCCCGCAATTGGCACCCCTCTGCCTTCCCTAAACAATGCCGAGCGCACTTACTTTGCCCAGCCGCACGTATTCCCCGTCCTTCGGTTCCAGGTAGGCCGGACCCCCGTCCGGGAAAGCGCTCTGAGCCATTCGTCCGACAGCTGGAGCACAACTGGCATTCGCGGTGTCGCACGTGCGCGACGCTGAACGGCTGCACGGATCGTTAGTGGGCGATTTTCATTTTTTCACGAGCGCGTCGGTCGCGCTCTATCGATCGGGGATTCCGAACCCGGACTCAGCTTTCGATCGCCGCCATCTTCGCTCCCCGGTGATTCTTTCGCCGCCCTTGGTGCTACTGGCGCAGCTGCCGTCGCCCAAAAGCCAGTAGGTTAGAGTGCCAGCTGGAACAAGGTTGTCTGCTCGGCTGAACGATGCACGCGGACCCCCTTTCTGCGCTGGCGGAGCGCGAGGAATGTGGACTAGGATGGAGTCGGAGGCGAGGAGGGGGCGCAGCGGAGAGAACGCGAAAAACAAGAGGCACTGGCGCTCACTGAATGCCAGCGGAATGGTTCATCCCAGCTGGATGCTCGAGGCGTCTCGGCCGCCCGCGCTTAACAACTGTGACCATGGCAACTGAAAACGGTGCTTCCTTCGAGATGCTGGATTGGAAGAAAGCGAATGTCGGGCTCCACGGATGCCCAAATATCGCCGATGTTAATAGGGATCAGCAGCAGCTCTTCAGAAATGCTCAGTACGGGCAATGCTGTTCACGTTCTGTCCACCTGAGCGAGGGCACCGATGGAGTCGAACGTTTAGAAATGCGATTGATCAGTTTGAAACCACTGCTTCACCTGCCGTGATCAATGTAGTCGTAGAACTTCGCGGCCGATCACAGCGAGTAACCTTCGCAGGTGTTCCCCGACTCAGTTCTGCGGTTGGTGGTCGCGCAGGGTGGGGGGTCAAGTCCTCTTTACCTAGATGGGAAGCGTGTGAAGTCGAACACTCGTAGATGCGATTGGTCAGTTTGAAACCACTGCTTCGCATTCGGTGATCAACGTAGTCCTAGAACTGTGCGACTGACTCAGTTCTGTAGTTGATGGTCGCACAGAGTGGGGAAATGCAGTATTTGTACAGGCGCAGTTCGTCTACCGCTAATCTTATCCTCCGAAATCTCGGCCCGCTTCTGTTTGCAAACTTCAAGGCAGCGAGGGCATCACACCTCGTCTTCGTCGCTGGCACCTCGGCTGAAAATGACAGTGCAGTATGGGTCGGATTTCTATAAATTCAGACGATGACAGGAGCTGTCGTCTGGGCACGAGTTCGACCGCTTCGGGAATGTCGCGTACCCGCACTCCACAGTAATTGGTTTTTCGATGAATAACGTGTCCGAGCGGCGCATAAGCATGTGGGTGCCTGAGATGGAAATGCATTCGGTGTGGCTGCACAAACTGAGCACGCGACTCGTTTAGCCTCCTTTCAGGGGGTTCTGGAAATTGGCAACGATTGCTCCTGCGTTTGTCTGCCTCCTCTGCCCGCTCCTCCCCTCCACCGTTTATAGGAAAATCCCGCAGAAGTAGCGTTGGCTGAAGTGTCATGGTGGTATAGAAACGTTTCCCCAATCGTGGGTCGAAGGATTTGTTTAGGATTCTGGGAATGGAAGATGGCCAGATAGACGCGATTACATCGAAGCTGGAACCTATGCGTATAGTGATTTTGGGGATGTCGTTGTTTCGATTTCATCGTCTTCTACTGGCTTTTGGGATTGACATGCTCAAGGAATTAACGTTAGCGTTTAACTTCCTTAAATTTCTCATTATCTGAAAACAATTCATGCTCGTTCCAGTGTAAATTTGTTAAATGAAGCAAAGTCTGTTGCTTAATTCCATTAAGCATACTATACTAGTAACTCTTGACACGTAAAGCTACGTAAAGGCTATTTTAAAGGAACATAATTATTTAGATACTGTATTACACATACTTTACATGTATATGTACGTTAAATCCAGTATTGCGATTGGAACACGCACTGCAGGACCTGTTCGGATGTCAGTGCTAACTTTATTATCATTGCTTTTAAGTTTTTTTACTCTAATTGAATGACATAAATCTTTCAAAGGAGTGCACCAGAGTAGGAAGGTTATTCTGGTGAAACCTAATGTTTACAGCAAATTCCCGTTGCCACTGCCTATGAAGGCTTCCACTTTAATTACTGCTTTTTAATTATATTTCTTGAGCGGCCTGGTATTTCTTGTTGTTTATTTTTATAAATAAATTTAGTGCATTTGACCCATAAGCAAGGCGCAATGAGAATGAGCGCCTCTATCCCATCGCTTGTATAGCCTACAGAATACTAATCGATTTGTCTTAATACCAGACAGTTTGGACACCATGTATTAGTTTAATTACATGATGAGTATGTTTGCAATTCTGAAATTAGATACTCAACAACAAGACCTGAATGGGTTATTTCAAGTTCAATTCGCGATTCAATTTAACCAGTCTCCATTTACACTGACTGTGGAACTGTCAACGATAATAAATTGTAATGTAACCTTGCGGAAAACTCCTGACCTACATGGTAATTATTTTGCATTCAGTTTTTTTATTAATTATCATTCAGTGTGGGCGCATACGTTAATCAATCTAAAGACGTCATAGTGGCATAGTTGTACTTGATTCAGTCTTTCACTTCGTACCAGAAGTAAACACAATTCAACGCGTATATATAACCTTGGTAATATTATTCACTTAAATATATTTTATTTTATTTAACTAACAAGGAATTTCACGTGTACAATTTCTATTGCTAAATAATGTGTATACATTAAAAACAAATTAAATTAGGCCTGCTTAACTTGCTTTTGCCATAAAAGATTTTTGATTTTACATAATCTGATGGTAACCGTTTGCCCGGCGATTTTACGTTAAAACATTTAATAGCCTTATATAATTACACCAACCTCTATCAGAACTAAAATCGCAGCCAAGGAAACGTTAACGCTGACTCTTTAACTGGAATAATTCTCTACGATTATGTCACCAGAATGAAAAGCTTTTCAGGGACTGCAGCGCGGTTCTTAGGCATCTTATCTGCAATGTTATTAGACATGATATACAGACACCTTATGTATTATGGATCTAAAACTGTATTCTTGTTATAGCTTTCGTCTTCGAATTTGGAAAAAATACATTTTTAGCTTGAATCCTAAATGGTTGCAATGGGCCGCACGTCCATAAAAGCAAATAAATCCTTTATAAGAACGCAAGAAGCAAAAAAGTAAATTGTTTTAGGCTACGATGCAATGATATATCAACTCGTACGTGTTTAAAAAAAAGGAAGCATTGTGAAGGGTTTCTTGCATTATGCAGTCTTTCATGGTAAGCTTGTGTTAAAGCCCGACCCAAAAAGATGCAGTGATACAGTGTATTTATCAAAAGTTATTATTATATATTAATTGTTATACATGTATTTGTTTCTCCCTCCCCCATGTAGAACTGGTATTCCACTAGTCTGAGTTATATTTTATAATTTGATAGTGTCCCTTTTATGCTTTTATTTATAAAAGATTAAATAAATTTGAAAAACAAAACAACAGAAAAGACGTTATGCTGCCCCCAAAAGGGGATTTTTCCTCGCAAATGAAATCTTCGGAAAGGAAACGGTTTCTTACTTTCCTTCTTCCAAAATGTATTAAATTGTGTATTAATAAACGGGGCATATTCAAGTTATAAAAAATGACTCAGCCACTATAGTGGATGACCAATTATGCACAAAAATAATTTATCAATTATAATAAGTATTTGAAGCGGAAACGTAATTTTTTTGCATGGTAGGCATCTTTTTGGCTCAACGTAAACAAAGATTAAGGTACGTTTTATATTGCTGTTCAATATTGTTCACTGTTTCTGCTAAAATAAATTCTGTGTAATGCAGTCACTAGTTTGGTCAATTTATACAATGAACTTTATTCAGGGTACCACACACAGAATCAGGGAAAGTCGGGGAATTTTGAAAAAAATTCAACAAGTCAGGGGTTTTCAACTTTGAATCACAATTTCAATCCAGGATTTGTGCAATGAAAGAAAACCCCAATTATTTGACTAAGGCCTACAGGTTTCTCTTAGCTTATGCTGCCATTCAAAATTAAGTTCCTTAAAAGTAACCTTTTATGTTGCGGCTCTTCGTAACATTTGCTTAATTAAACGGGAAGTCTTATTTCAATGTTACGGTAGACCTCGCGGTAGCATTCTAAAGTTTGCCGCACCACGACTAGATCTACAAATTAATTGCACAGGCCATTTTTAAATCTGATTCTGATCATACGGTGAATGAGCTGCGCGCAATATGCAAATGTTAACGCGAATCTGATAGACAATTTCAGATTCAGATTTGCATTCAAATTGAGGGTATGAAGTTCTAAAATAAATGTGCTAATATTGCGAGTTTATTTAGTCAGCATGCAATCATGATAATCAGTGCGTGACTCGCTGAAATCCTGAACCATAGTTCTGATAACAGGTTGTTAATTTTTACCGCGAAAACGCAAAACTCGTTCTAATTTATTATCCGGCGCTGGTCTAGGTTGTTTCGGGAATATTTAATGAATCGCTAGCAGGTTTTTCTGACAATCAGGCAAAATTTATCAGCTTTTAACGATCTTATTATAAAGCGCGAACAGTGGAGTTATTGTGCTTAAAGAGTACGAGTTATTTTTAAGACCCAGACAGGAGTACTTGTCAGGGCAGATATTAAGATTCCACTTTTTTATAGTGGCAGAAATGTTCACCCATCCAATAACACCCTGAAAAATAAAATACTGCTGCGAGATTGAGTTGAATGGGCCTATCGCCGGATTATAAATATTTTTAATCGACAAATGTTTTATCTATTCAAGCTGAGTAAATTGCTTTCACTAGCTCTTTTAATCATGAATTGAATCGTCGAAATCGTTGCTAGATAATCGATTTTGAGGTTAACGAACGCCTGCCTGTTTGGTCGTGCAGGCTACTTACTGATTTGCTCATGAACACTGCCTGCATATTAGGTTATCATTTACATGTAGTCATGCAGATACTGTGACACATGTATATTACACTAAATGTGACGCTTGTAAATAGTTCCGACAGAACTTCGAGAGAGATCATTATTGAAACGTTGATTTAATATTGAATTTTAAATTAGCTTTGCATTTTGGCATGCGCAAACTTTGGAGTACACATTTGACGCTGCAAATGTGTGCTTAATGCAAAGTTGACTGAACTGTTCGAATAAATCGATTAAAATTGATGCATGGTAGTTTGCATTAACACAAGAACACGGATGCATTATAAGTTGCTAGATGTAGACCCATGGAGAAGGCTTATTGGCATTTTTTAAAAATTCAAATATGTTTTTCTATTGAGCTTAACTCGTCTTTCATTCATCGTATCGCATTATTACAGCCCTGATGTTTATTGCTGTTGTCTCCGATCCTTTAGCAAAATATCTAGTGAATAGCTTATAGGATGACTGCAAAGCCTGGTTCATAGGATTCTAACTCTATACAATATACTGCGCATGTAGGTCTACTTACATATACTGTACATGCTTGAATCCTTGAAGCAGTCAGTGCCTATCCTCTCTTACAATAGGCTTATATGCATTACGTGTCTACCATCATTGTACTCACCATGAGACAGGTATTTTTTGAGTCGGTAAACCGCGTCTTTGGAATATTATCAGCATAGGTCTACATGTATCGTTATCTACAACAAGCCAAACCATTGCGTAATAACGTGTCGGAAATACCTGTAGTGTTTCCCAAGACCGCATTTGTCAGCCGTTTTTGATTGTTTAGGAAAGAGAAAAATAACTGAGTTTTTTGTTTGAGAAAGTTACCATAAACACTTGTTTAATAGGCCAATAGGGGATTTTTTTGTTTTGATAAACGAAGAAGTTACAAGAAAGCAAATTTATAAAAAAGGAAGGAAACACAGTGGGCAATTAAAAAACAACAACAACCTGATTTAGAAATTGAAATAAACAATTCATTTGTTTGAAGGTTTTCACTGTACAATTCAAAGAAGAAACTGTGCTGTGGACATGCAGGGCCCGATTGGGTTGAATATGCATAATTGACCCCCTAAAACAGGTCTGGTTGTCCGTCTTTGGCTTTGGTTTTTTAGCGATTAGGCTGCATGTAGTTGACGGTTTTTACTATTAGGTTTAGGGGAAACTCCCATGTAAGTATCCTCAAATTGCGCCATCATTTTTAACAGTTTCTGCAAGTAATTGTCAAGTGAT
>JAQIXS010002441.1:0-22868 GCA_034700785.1 Rossiulus vilnensis
AAATTTTTTTTAAAAAAATGAAATTTCTCGACAAAAAAAAAAATACGGAAAAAAAGTGCTAAAATTACTATGGTGAAAAATGATCAGGGGGCCAAACTAAGCCAAGATACAAAGGCTGGCAGGAACAAAAATAAAAAAAAAATGAAATTTCTCGACAAAAAAAAAATACGGAAAAAAAGTGCTAAAATTACTATGGTGAAAAATGATCAGGGGGCCAAACTAAGCCTAGATACAAAGGCTAAAAGGAACAAAAATTTTGAAAAAAACAATGAAAATTTCTCGACAAAAAAAAAAATACCGAAAAAAAGTGCTAAAATTACTATGGTGAAAAATGATCAGGGGGCCAAACTAAGCCTAGATACAAAGGCTGGCAGGAACAAAAATTTAAAAAAAATGAAATTTCTCGACACAAAAAAAATACGGAAAAAAAGTGCTAAAATGACTATGGTGAAAAATGATCAGGGGGCCAAACTAAGCCTAGATACAAAAGGCTGGCAGAAACAAAAATTTTTTTTAAAAAAATGAAATTTCTCGACAAAAAAAAAATACGGAAAAAAAGTGCTAAAATTACTATGGTGAAAAATGATCAGGGGGCCTAACTAAGCCTAGATACAAAAGGCTGGCAGGAACAAAAAGTTTGAAAATAAAAATGAAATTTCTCGACCAAAAAAAAAATACCGAAAAAAAGTGCAAAAATTACTATAGTGAAAAATGATCAGGGGGCCAAAATAAGCGTAGATACGAAGTCTGTCAGGAACAAAAATTTTGAAACAAAAAAAATATTTCCGACAAAAAATTCATTTAAAAATTGTAAAAAAGTACAAAAACTCCTATGGTAAAAAATTATCAGGGGGCCAAAATAAGCGTAGATACGAAGTCTGACAGGAACAAAAATTATAAACCAAACAAAAATTTTTTCGACAAAAAATTCATTAAAAAATCGAAAAAAAGTGCAAAAATTCCTATGGTAAAAAATGATCAGGGGGCCAAAAGAAGCGTAGGGAAAATGAAGAAAATGGGAAAATAAAGAAAATGGCAAGGGAAAAATGGGAAAATAAAGAAAATGGCAAGAGAAAATCGAGAATATAAAGAAAATGAAAAAGGAAAAATTCCTAAGTTAGTTTTGTGTTATCAAGGTTTTGTACTTAAACATCCTTTAATTCCTAAAAATAAAAGGAAAAACGTTACTTTATTTTAAAATTGTAAGCATAGTTAATCAATGTTTGCGTTTTTGTTACTTTTACTGAACTATCTATTTCTAATATTCGGAGAAGACCTTGCAAAAAACCCATCTCCCAAATTCTAGAAAACTTGAAAAAACTGTTGCTCTCAAAGACATGATTGAAAAGAATTGGACATGGAAACAAAATTAATTAAAAATTTAAATTTTAATACTTTAAAATACCTTTAAAATATTCTAACAAAATTCATCTCAGGCTCACACATTGCAATGGTAATTTTTAAAGTGGAATCGCTCGTACCAATAAACTCGTCAAAAAAAACTCGGTGAACTGAACATCAGGCACCTTGCATCAAAATGACAACTTGCTGCCAAAAATCCAGTAAATGCTACGTATTTGTAGAAAGAAGGTCTTCCTCCTCTTCTTCCATGTCGAATTTTTCCAGAATGACATTTTCTAATTCACAATTGTACTGCATGGGCAAAGGTTGGTAACCAGATGTAGAAGAACAGAAATATTTGTTGCTTCTTGCCTGAAACAAAAATTACATTCAGCACTGTGTATATAATTTAGTAAATAACCATTTTCAGTATAGTAAAAAGGTCAAGCATACTTGTAGGATTCCAAAAACGAGAAAGAACACCACCACGATTAAAAGGCAGCTTCCGATCACCGAAGCTAATACTGCGTGATTGAAAAAGGACAGGTCATACTGGTCATGGTGCATTACAAAGACTCCCATCGCATCCTCTTCAGTCTTGCGCTTGTTCGCACTTGGCAACAAGATGCAAGAATCTTCAAAATACAGAAAATTCATTTCAGAATTTTTGTTATCCAGAATTTTCCCTTCAATGACCTTTTCAAAATTCAAATATTGACTTCACTAAATTGACAAAACTAAGTAGCTTTCAAACAGTTTAAGATACTTAGGATGCTCGTACAAAGCATAATAATTTCTTGCTGGCACTTAATGTAAATAAAACATCTTTCATACCAATCAAAGTTAATTTACATTCAGGATCATAATCATGAAGAGTACTGGATTTAATTATTACCAGTATGTGGATCACAATGGCAACAATTGCTTGTCAACTGACGACTACAGCATGGTACACACCGGTGCAGGAGAGGATCATGCTTGAGAGGCAATGTACATGACAAGCAGCTGTAAGCATCTGGGCCATTGCAGGTAGAGCAAGTTATATTGCATAAATTGCATTTCTGAAATTTCCAAGAAAATTATTACAGCATATTTTACATATCTCATTGGAAAATCATATTAAACTGGTACTTCAAGATATATGTGAATTTCGGCTACATCTGCCTCTTGGAAGTACCACATCAGCTCATCTAAATCATAGCGTCCATTTATTAAATAAAAATAATAATCACCTCAAGAATTGGGTCATAATACTGTGAACGCCCACATTCCATACAAAGGCCACCATCCAAAACCTGATCACGTGGGCATGACAAACAGTCTAGCAATCCAGCTCCTAAAATAAACCACACATCCAATAACCAAACGTTACAAAGTTATCAGAACTGCAAAAACATATAATCCTGCCTGTTTTGGTGTTTATATTCAGACTATATGTGGTGTATTACATGGCTATTATTGATTAACGTTTCAGTTTTAATATCAACTATTCAACATCACCTTTACAAGTCCGGCAACCTTGATGACAAGGAGAGCAGTTATTCAGGTGCCGAAAATAACCCAAGGCACAAGGCAAATGACAGCTTCCATCTATCAGGGATGTTCCATTGGCACATCTGCTGCACGTGGTTTTATTTGAACGTTGACATATTTCACAATTTGGAGGACACGACAAGCACTTCCCACTATCATTGAAATAACTAAAGATAAATAAAGTAGCTTAATTCATAACACTAAAATGTCAATGAAGAACGAAAAAATGAAAATATTTGCAATTAAACGCACCCAGAAGGACATCCGGTTATGCAAAGACCATCAACTAAATGCAGTCCAACGTTACAAACTGTACACTTGTCAGCACCCTCCCCTTCACATTTGGCACAGGTTTCATGGCAGGATACGCATATTCCGAGTTTATTTTGGTAATATCCATCAGGGCATTCGGTAACGCAAATATTTTTATAAAGGAACCTACAAGAAGATAATCATGCGAAAGTCGCCACCAGCTTTTGTTCAAATATCAAAGTCAGGCTGATCAAACTGATCCTAGCTTGAGTCAGACTGACCACGCTTTTACAAATTTTTATTTCCCTGATTTACAGGTTATGCTACTTTTAATTTCCGTGATAATGGGTACGTTATAGGTCACAGTTTTGAAAAAAAAATCATTAATTACGGATTTTAGCCAATTCCTTCACAAAAACCTGATTCAAATTTTAATTAGTAGTAAGCCGTAGGCTTAATAAAAAATTTAAAATGAGATTGCAAAACATTGATTTTTGCCTAGTCTGTAGGCAATTTTTTTGTAAAAATGAAGCAGAAATTAAGGAATTTAGCTATTATTTCTCAACAGTTACTTGATGAACAAGATTAACAGAACGCTGTAGGTGAAAATATTTGAAAACTGACATCATTAACCGAGAATTTCAGCCAATGTTTTTATGCTAAAATTGCTTGGAAATGTTAATAGGTAAAGGAACGCCGAAGGCAACAATTTTCAAAAAATTATCACAAGTTAAGGATCCAGGTAGTGTGGTCAATCTGTAAGTGTCAGATCACATAGCCTCGGACAAAATTCACTTACATTTTGTTAAGACAGAGAGTACATTGAGAATATGACGGACCATAGCATTCTTGACAGGAAACGTGGCATGGGAGACACTTTACCTGCTCAAGGTATGTCCCTATGAATCAGAAGTAGTTTAGTTTAAAAACACTATAATATCATTATTCCAAGCAAATTATTACTTCGCTAACCTTTAGGACAGGAGATGTCAGAAGATGGCTGACAGCGTCCCATGCTATCTAAAGTCCATCCTTTGAAACACGATGAACAATTCTCTGCATTGCACGACTCGCAAGTAGGGTTGCAACTGAAAGTACAGATTTAATTGCATTACTCTCCGAAATAATGTGCAGTGCCAATAATAATTGCAACAAAAAACAATGATCAATACAAAAATACTTACAGCAATCAGAATTCACACCAAGCGACAGCAATAATCATAATCATTGCATATAATTTTTAGAAAATTGCCCCCATTTTACATTCACCACAAAATAAACATGCTAGAACTTTGTGCTAAGACATTAGCACTCTTAAAGTTCTATAACACTACTAAAGAATTTACGAACAATTACCACTAATGCCTTATTCATTACTAGTTTAAATTTTAAGACAGATCGTAACCAAAACACTTGCTTTATAAATGTACATAGTTAAACTCTTATAAATTAAAGCTTGTTGTGCAAGAAATCCACCTAAAATGCCTGTTGGTTATCTTCACCATTAATCAGACAAGTGGATATTTAATATCACCACAACAATAAACATTTAGGGCCTCTCGTTTCCTCTCCAATACCATTTAGCGAGTAGTTAGTGCCTAATTCAATAATTTTTAAACGTCTCCAGCATCTTACCGCAGCTTAATTGGTAATCAGAAAGGCATGCTACAAACATTGGAATTCAAAGGATTAACTAACGTAAACTAGATATTTTAATTCCATCATCGCAACAGTTCTCGTGACAATCATTCGAACAAACCCAGCACACACGGGTGGTACTTCTGTTGCGGCCATGCCAAAATAACACTGTCTAAACAATCTCGTAACAATCTAATGGAGTGTGCGTGTGCTGGTCCACCGGTGTTCGGTCGTATCGTGGTGAGCAGAAGTAACGCAAAGCAGGCAAATAGTGAAGAAAGGCTTAAGAGAGGTGGAGGCACAACAAAATATGACGAATGCAGCCACACAAGTCGTCTTTTTATCTGCGGTAGCAAGGGTAAGGATGGCAATTGTCAATTGAGGAGTTACACTTTTTAAAACTAATTTCATGCCAAGCACTAAACTATTTATCTACGCAATACTGTTTGTATATCAATGCACCGCAAAGCTACTTATCATCATGAAAACATACTAAAATTAAAGTGTGAAATTCAAGCGGTTCACTTTTAAAGGGTACAGTGTACATTAACAAGCCGATACACAATTTTGAGAAAGCTGTCTTAATAATTTGAGCATGCATCAAACGTTGGGAGTTCAATTGTCTATGGATAAAGTGTAAAGGCTAATTCTTAAGACTGGACTTACCTGTAACACTCATTTCCCCATTTCAAGTGATAAAATCCGAATGGACAACTAGGCACACAGGTGCCATTCAAGTGGTAAAGGTGAGAAGGGCATGTGACACAATCCATAGGATTGGGACCAATGCAAGTGGCACAAGATGGATAGCAAGCGGCACACCTGGAAATAAAATAAATAAAAACCCAATGAATACACTTCGCAACTTCGCACTTCGCAGAAATAGGACAATACTGCAGGATCATTTTCTTCTCTATTTTTTTTGTATAAAAATGCTACTTACACGAAAAGGTATTCAACAAAGTACAACTTTGCTATGGTCTATACACATTCATGCCACAATTCAATGTTCATTCACATTTGCTAAGTAGTAATTACCTTCCTTGTCCATCGTTGTAGGTCATTTTCGGACATCCAGCCATACACGTTTTATTATACAGAACAAGACCATCACGGCATTTTGTGCATCTTTCCGGGCCATCTTCGCACCTAGCACACAGCGAGCTGCAAGGATTACATGATCTATCTACCTGAGCTAAATTTAAAAAATGCAACTAAATGTTAATTTGTTCCTCCAACTTTCTTCCAAAATCAGTCAGAAAGGAACACACAAATCACCTTTGTAGAACCCAATTGGACACAAAGTGGTACATTTAGTGACATCGCCTTGCCTTAGTAGTAGTAAATTTGACCGGCACGTTATACAATCTCTGCTGCTTTCGCCCGAGCAGGTTTTACAGCTTGCGTCACAGCGACGGCACTCCTGTTTAGGAACGGCAAACCATCCATCTGCACATTCGCGCACACAGATTTTTCTAAATTACGGAATTCAAAAAATTTATGAAACATTCATCATTTTGAAGCTTCTTTATTGGTCTTAAAAGTGCCTTTCTTTCACTTACTTAGAGCCGGAATACATTACTAAATTCTGGCACGATTCACATTCATCTGGGCCACTACCATAGCAGCCACCCATACACTCTTCATGGCAATTCTAAGAAAATATTCATAAAATATAATATAAATAGCATGAAGGGATTACAACCCTTATAGCCTACATACGCACAAATAAATTTTCGGTAGCAACATAAAATGAACATTTATCAAACAACACAGAATGAAGCATTTATATAATTAATATAACATTAAATGGAGCAACTGAGAAAAGATAGCAACTTAGGCCGATGCAAAATTGGTGCTTCGAGCCCCTTGTCAACAATTAAATTAAACCATTACATTTGAGGTATCGTAAACTGGTCGTTGTTACGAGATTATATTACAGCACTGACTAACCTTGGATGTCAACTTATAGCTCTCCCGCGACTGATTGTTTCTTCGATTCATCTCTAATTTAGGAAGTAAGGAACTATAGCTCATACTGCTGGCAGCAAAGGGCATGAAGCCCATGGGTGTCGTCGTCAGAGAATTTGACCTTAAAGGATCCGTTTCGGTTCCGTAAAAAACCAATGACCATCGTTTAAGTACGCCTATCAATGAGTCCACAATCAATTTTACTGGTTTATAACAGACGGTGAAAAAAATAATTAAAACTGCTACGAACCAGGTTGTACAGCAACCTTTGTGCCTGCATTAATTATGGTTAAACGCCACCTTCCTGCTGGCCTTTCACCCCAGAAATGAACACTTAAAAACGGCCAATCATCAAAAGTAGATTTATACATATCACGAGGCCGTGGAAATAATAAAGTTGAGCTGGAAATTATTCAAAATATTCAGACATTTTGCACTATAGAAGGAACGAGAGAGCAATTTCAACGTGTTTGGTACCTAGTCCCAAAAGGTGACTGAAGTATGATTCTTAAGTTCCCACGAGGGCTAAAATTCAAGGAAATCTTGGCTTGCACATGCTCTAAATAGTTTACTGCACGATGAGTATCAAAGCAACCGTCGGTATCTAAATAGAACTCCACACTCGCGCCGAAGTCATTCGGAATCATTCTGTAAATTAACAAAAAGTTTTATTACTTAGCCCGGTACATGTACCGCGGTTGTCGAAATACCGGTAAAAATATAAAAAAAATACCTTTCCATGCTATCAGGTGGCATTTCACATATATTTTGAGGAGGTACCTGCCTCCAATTTTCAGCCAATTCTGTCATGGCACCTGCATCCATCAATCCATAGCCAAATTTATGACTAACTAGAAATATTTGTATTAAACAAAAATTACGTGGTTCATCCAATCAAAATATTTCTTAACAAAATCATTCTCCGAAGATACATCATATATGTATGCAGAGCTGCTTAGCATTTCTTACGTAAGATGATATCAAGCGGTTATGATTTATAAAAATATAATTTGCCTGTAAAACCATACATGCGAGTCATATTCTGCATTTTCCAAATGTTAAATTTCAAGTGTAGAATATCTAAGAATAGCGTAACAACTCAACATGTTTCAACGTTTATATACAGAGTAGGAATTTTCTTCTCAGATTTATACCTTTGCGATTTACACCATTTGTAATCCAGCCATCTTTCTCTAATGGAGCAGATTTGGATGTTAAAACTACAAGATATTGCATATCTCTCCAAGTGAGATTAGGGCTAAATAGAATAAAAACAACTTGCATTAATTTATTTATTTAAAACTAAATAGACATATGTGCATTTGACCTTTTATGTCTGTTAAATCGGATAAATTTGCACACAAAGAAGCATACAATGCATTTGAAAAACTTATTTATAAAGCCACACAAAAATTGTACAACACGATGGTACTAGTGTGAAAATTTAAAAGGATTCAAAATCTTACTTTGCTTCTATTGCCAATGCACATATAGCTGCTGCAATTGGAGCAGATGCCGAGGTGCCAGTGTGCTCTTTTGTGCACATCTGCTCACCATTTAAGGCCATATCAACGGTAACCTAAAATGTAATGAGTATGCATGCATTATTTATTTCCCAAGCTAACTCCCCAAATGTCCAGCAGAGTGTAAAATTACTCTGTCCTTAAGTATACTTACCACACTTTGATCTTGACCAGGAGTTCCACTGCTATACGTGGTTGCTAGCGTGGATGAGCATTCTTCCAGGTACCACGGTTTTTGTCCATGCTGCGTTGCACTACTGATGGAAAGGGTATAAATGCTATTCGTATAGCCATCACAGTTACAATTGTCTTCGTGTCGACCTCCATTACCAGATGCCCACACAAATATTGATCCTTTCCCATTTCTTCCCTATATATATATAAATAAAGTAGTAAATACCTGAAAGACTCAATGCATTGTGAAGGACTTATTAAAGGTTCTATGTTCTAAAATGTGCTTTATCGTGCATGAAACATTTTCAGTAAAAAAACGTCCTTATTTACCTTAAAAATGTGGCTAAAAGAATATTTCAGGTATATGTCATAAACCTCAATGTTGCTAAGAACAATTCTTTCATGGTTACCTTATTTACACCATCAATGAAAGCTTGTCTGGCCAAGGTTCCTGGCCCATCAACTGTTTTGCCATCATCTTCAGGGCCCCAACTTGCGCTGTATATATCGACATGTCCAGGATTGTGGCTTAGGGCACGGGCTTCCACGGCATCATTGACCGTTCCATCGAGCATCCGCACACCTAGAATAACGAAATGCCCATGCCATATTTAATTAAGGAACCGTACAAAACTACGCTACGTCTCATTTTATCGGGTTTCTGAGCAAATCAAAGCTATTATTCATTAATAGACTTGCAACTAACCTCCGATACTAGCGTTATAAGCTATGCCTACCCCACAGATGCCGTTATAGGCGGTGGCAGCTACTTCTCCAGCACACCGTGTCCCATGCCTGGAAATAAAATTTTGCAGAATGACACTAGCGATCCGATATTGGAGCACTACGGTTTAAAAAAATAAACCGTCTCCTTACTTATTATCACCATTATCTTGTGGCATGGGATCATCATCATTTCCATTGATATCGGTACTTGCAAAACGGTCCTTAAGAAAATTGATAATATAGCAATTCATATCCTGTATACAATTAGCATCCTTGAAATACTTGCTAGTTTACTTACATAATTTAGAACAAGATCGGGATGGTTAGTTTGAATGCCATCGTCTAAAATGGACACCACCACACCTCTTCCTGTGAAGCCATTTTGCCATGCCTTCACCACATTCATATCATTTCCTCCAGCAGCGCCACCATGCTAAAACAGAAAACGATAGTGAATATAAAACGCTATTTAAACTATCCACATTTTACGCTCAATTTCTGAAGCTTTAACAAAGTATTAGCTTAGAGGTGAAAAGGAATACATTTTTAAAAGGATCATAACGTGTAGCAGCAGTCAGTCAATACATTTCCTTAACTAAAGAATAATCTTGTGGCTAGATGCTAACTGAAAACCTGAAGGTTGTCGACATAATTAAGGTACAAGTTTGTTGAGAGTGCAGGTGTAAGTTCTATCATCTGAACTGTGTCAGTAAAAGTTGTTTTAAACTAATAATCACTCTAAAATCTATTCACACATATGTTTAAAAAAACAAAGAGTGTTTGTTCTGGACTTGGCAGACAGTTCAATTATTTATGACGTTTACTTATGAGAAACAAGAAGCAGCATTTTAAAATTAGACAAATTTACTATGGAATTGTTAATTCTGAGACGCATGTATCCTTTAAATTCATTTTTCCATCATGCGTTAATATACTGTAGCCTATAACCATTCAAATAAGTCAGAATCAATACATAAACATTTCGAATTAGTATTTTTAGTATTAACTGACGCTGTCTATTGTACCTAGACAAGGATGTAAAAATGGTAATGAGGGATGGCTAAAAATATCTCTCAGAATTGATGATCACAGAGTAAATCTATCTTTGTTTGAACTGATTTTAAGCTAAATTACATGCAACACATGTAGTGAAAAGAACGCCTATTATCCTCATAAAATTTTCAACTATTACTTTTATGATAAAAATAGCTGCAACTGACATTTCCCCACATATTTTGTGTGACTAAAATAACTTTCAGATTTCAAGTTAAATCGACATTTGTAGAGAAAAGATTGTCACTAGAGTGCATCCACAGTCATTGAGTGAACACAGAAACTTACAAATTGCCATGAAAAACTATTTAAAAAAATGTTATCACTTACAAGATACCATTGTTCATTATATAAAGGATCAGGAAAATTGTACACTGATGCATAAGGCGTAAATTGGCTACGTAAGTAGGAGGACGATGACAGCGGGAAATTCCGAAATTCGTCGAAAATGTCTCGTTTTCGTCTTTTCAGTTCAACTTGTTGTTGAAACCAGTTAACCTGCAACAAATTGAAGAAAACATTTTTTACAAAACAAATGGTTTTGCGTAAAATTAACAGCAGTACAACAACATCAAATGCAGTGTGCCCTAATTTAAAAATTAGCTAATTTTTAATAACCAACGCTATGATTTAATTTCTGATACAGAATCTCTTCCCTTATTTAAAAATCCAATTGCGCAGAAATCCTTAACAAAAAAAGAGCATAATTCAAACTCTTGGTCGACTTTCGCATATTTGCATCTTTTTTTTTTAAAAAAAATGTTCGCATGACAAGTCATAATTTTTGTTAGTGGGCGTACACACTGTACTGAAAGCATGATATCTACATTGGAATTGTTTCGTGATTCCGGTATTCGCGCGATTTGCTCATTATAATGACATTGCGATTAAATGATGAGCACAAATGCATTTTGTTAAAAACCACATAATGAGCACGTGGGAATGCATGCAGTTGTAACTAGAGCCATTGAATACTTGTATATGCAGCACATCCTCCATTATTTCGTCATCTCTAATTCAAAACCTAGCATGTTACCCTACCAGTAAGATATATATATTCCTGGTATAATGACATAGATAAACGCCATCCAATCTCAATTGCATTGCTCGTTAGCGTTTATTTGCACGCATTTTCCAGGATACTACGATGGTAATTGAAGGCCCCAGTACACAAAGGAAATTAAATGACAAAATCGTAAACTAGGCAAATTTCGAGCATAGGAAAGCACCAACTGTTGTGTCAAATTCACAAACCTTCTCTGCACCCAATTGAGTTGCTGTATCTCACTTTCCAAGTAATGCTCTGAGCGCGAGATTTAATAATAAAAAATAGCAAACCAATCCGTGTAACGGATACGAATCAAATTTATCTGTCCAGGGTTACCACAGCTTTAGCAAAGTGAATTCCTCTGACTTGCTCTAAGTATTGCTTTAAGTATTAATTTAAGAAACGCTGTAAGCGAAAATTTTGACAAATTAATTAGAAGAAGAATGGATTTTGCTAAATAATTTAGTAAAGAATAGTTCTGGGAAAATACTTATTGACGGACTAGAAAGAAATCCTCCTCTGACTTGTTGAAAAAAATTCACAATCCCCCTGACTTTCCCAGGGTATCCCAGGTTTTGTGAGAAATCTGTTGTACAATTAATTTAACACTAATAATGTCTCATAATATAATCCAATACATTCACTGAAGTTAGTATACAATGGCTGTACATTTATGACATTTAGTTAATTCTTAAATTTTTCTTCGATGTTTACAATTTATTAAATGGCATTCAATATCATAAATATATTGGGGCGTACATACACCTGCGACTGTTAACGTTATCGAAGAGCCACATTTCAAGGTGATCTTCAAGATACATCTTACTCCAAAAGCAACTTAACTCGGCAAAACGAATATAAGATGACATGCCATTTAGAGGTTTGAAATGGGTCAATTTATCCATTATATACACTTGCGAGCAAAGAAACTGATCCACCTAAAGGCATTTAAAAAATGTATTTTGCACAGTAAGTAGATACCCAATCTAAAACCTGAATAGCGTTTTAAAATATGCGTAATTTGACTAAAATTCCTCATCAATTTAATTAATTTCATGCAATTGTGTATATCTACTTGCTGATCAAAATGCACATTTTTTATACCTTTAGGTGGACCAGTTTCTATGCTCGGAAGTGTACTTAATAGAAACAAAGTTTTGCAAAAAAAGGTTCATTGTGAAATTCAAACGCGAAAGGCAGCTAAAACCCCACTATCTACTATCGCGAGTGATTTCTCTGAATGATAATAGATAATAGATAACAAACACGCAATGACGACAAATTGACGTATGTGCTGAGTTAGAGAATAAAATTACGGCTAGATGTACTTGTATATAAAGTGCCACGAAGGAGACGAGCTAGGGACAGAGTGGGTTTTCCCGAATATTGATTTCTTATTTGGGTAGACTAATCTACAGATTTTTATCCATATGAACAGCCAGTTAGAACAAGCCACCAAAGTGTGCTATAAAACACACATTCAGCATGTACGACTGATTAAAACCACGTGATAACCAGACCAATTCATCCGTCTTCTTGGAATGGCGCCAGCATCATATTCCAACTGGTTTCATTAAACCACATGGGAATCATGGATCAGACAATTTCAAGCACTTCCAGAGCCCCTCAATATCTTGGGCTTAACAAAAAATAAACATTTTTATTCTGCACACAATTTTTCCATATCGAATAAGAAGTGAAATTGTATATACCCTTATAAAGAAACGACTGACTCAATATCTTGCAGTATATTGCATGTCGCCAGAATTATATTGGATATTGCGATTTAAAAATCGACTTTTCTAGCATTTCAATTTTTGTAATAACATTTAGCAGATGCCATTTTGGTGCTAGCTTTTATGTCATGGTTTTAAATATTTGTACATATACAGTGTCTGCCAAATTGACAGGAATAATTGAAACACTTTGTTTTAATATGAATAAACGTATCGGACATTAAATTGCTGTCTAAAGCACATCTGCTATTTTCTGAAACTGTGCAATAATTCAATCGTACTCATGATAAAAAATGATGATTTAATGCTTTTCAAGCACTTTAATTACTTGTAGACCCTGAGCCCCTATGATAGGTTCTCTATAGTCGCATTCAACGGAGTCAGTTCAAATCAATTGAAAAAAAATTGTACAGTTACTGATACTCATTTTAGCCAATATATTTCATAACTTGCACACCACTCGAACTATGTTAAAAGGTTTGAAAAATCTATTTACCCAGTGCAGATTTTGTGTGTGCGAAATATTTTAAGAACATATAATGTTTATTTTATCCTAAATGTTCTGTTTCTTAATTATGATGATCTGTGCAATCCGGTCCACAGGTTAGTTACACAAATCATCTATAACGCCATTTGGACAATCGCACTGGCTAAAATATCTTACAAACACCATCCTTGATAAACTCTTCCAAATCAAATAATAGGAATTGAAATCATTTTCAAAATATAATCTGTTTATCCTGTGAAATATTAGGAAAATGTTATACTAACTTCTGGGTCACTTTCCAGCAGTGAATGATGATCTGTACTATGAGATATTGACCTCTTCGCTATTCGATGATGCTCAAAAAGATAGTAATCTTTTAAACTGCCAATCTGAAAGAAAGAAAAACAATGAAATGAAAATGCAGAAAGATGGCAATATATATACATGTATTTGGAAAGATCTGAAATGATGTGACTTTCATATACCAAACAATACGATTAAGGCTAAAATCTATATCCGCAGAGCAGTTCCCCTAAATTACAAATGGCATAGACTTTATTAATATATTTATAATGCAGCATTGCGTGCACCATCAGCATTTACCATGCCTTCGCTTACACCCTCGACGATTTTTTATACTATATATAAAACTGAAATGTGCAAAATTGCACAAAGAGATTAACATACATTTTACGTAAATTTTCCGACATTTTGTTGAATTATATCAAACAATGTCATTTTTTTTTCTCGAATTAAACGTGTTTTATTTATACTCTTTGTTAATTGCAAAAATGTAAAAGAAAAAGTGTATTTAGAAGTATGTTCCTTTCCTCTTAGAAAAAGTAAGATACCTAAAATTAGTGTACATTAGTAATATCTTACGCAGCATATAATTTTTACCTTTATAGTAATCACGTAGTATTTACACTTTTAAGGTACCCAAAAAAGTTTCCATAGATGAACAACATTCATTTTGCTATAAATTATGTAGCACATAAGCATTAGTGTGTATAGAATTCGTGTTATCGAGAATTAACTTCAACAGAAACAATCAAAATCAACTCAAGGCTAAGCAGACAGACACTAATGCCATAATTTGCCTGCGAGACACCTGAACATTAAACTGTAATTTAAGGCACGCCCTTGATTAAATTTTAAAATACTCAGCACATTCTCCTTTGAATAAAAAGATTTTGGAGGAAATTATGATGAGGAAATTTGAAAATTTAAACAATCAATTTCCGAAAGTTTGCAACACTTTTTCTTATGAAGATAAACCAATGTCTTAAGTAAGCAAACCAAACGATAGTTTAAAACTTGGCAATGTCATGCCAATACATGTTGTATTTATTTTTAATTCACGAACGTGTTTCCATGTCTACAACGGATTTGATGAATTCTCCCTCTTCAGTAATACATAATATCAAATACAAATTTAGTTTGGTTAAAAACATCATTACGACAGAGAACTAAAATTTGTTCATACATTTTTACACTTCGAAAACACTGTTTAGATTAAAAACTGTTTAGGATAGATGTAATAATGTAAAAAGAATGTTAATCAAACTGCTAAAATTCATTTTGCATAAACTTTCTATTTCACAAATAAACTGATTTTATTGCCAAATTAGTATGCCATGTATACGCAGAACCAAAATTAATGGATTAGTTGAAATGAGGTTTAAAAATGATCTGAAGGTCTTAAAATACAGCCACCATTGTTAATCCGTCATCAATAAACAGCGCGGACCATGCAATTACGATGTATTATTGATTTCAGATATTGGATAGGAGTCAATTATCCATTCTGTGGTTGACATAGCTGGTAGCTACGTGTTTACATCATTTAATTTGCGTACAAACCAGGATCAAGAGAACAACGACGGTTTTTGGTTTCCAAATATACATTTGCGAGCATAGAAACCGGCTCACATAAAAGGTATTGAAAATTATTTTGTTTAGCAAGTAGATGTCCAATTTAAAATGGGAATTGCTCGTTTTGTAAACAATGTATTGATCTTTAAAATATGGCTAATTTAACTAAACTTCCTCATCAATTGCTTAGGTGAAGAGCGTTAAAACAACAGTAAATCATTTGCATTTTTGGGACATAAACTCCATTACCCCTATTACAATAAAAGCGTTTCTGCAGGGAATACGATAATATGAGAATAAAAAAGTTGCAATGGTAATTTGCACAATATGTTCAATATGGTTAAAGAAATTTCTTAGTTAATCTAGGTGCATTTTAAAGTACTGCTTAAGTAAGTTATTGCTGATCAAAATGCATTTATATTTTTATTACCCTAAGTGGGCCAGTTTCTTTACTCGCAACATTATAATGACAAGTAAATTTATTCAAAATGAAGCGCTCATAAATTAATTGAGCAAAAATCAGGATTATCAACATGATCATTTTGAGATAAAATATCCTGAGGTTCATGTTGCCAGCTGTATCTTTCATGACTAGCAGTCATATGGTTTCAATAAAATTATACCGTTAATTGACAGGGTTTTTTCGTCAAAGAAAACAGTTTTTTTTCTTTTTTGCCAATCATTATTTGCTCTTGTTTGTTCAGCTGCGTTTTTTGAATTCAAGTTTTTTTCCCTCAAGTTATCGGGATAAAGCATTGCCGATAAAATAGTGCGTTTGCTTTTAAAAGAGGAGAAAGAAATAAAAAAAGCCGATTAAATGCGCTAAACGCGTGCTCAAAGTAGCGTATGTATCGTGCACAACTTGATTTGAACGGATCGATGAACTACATTAAATCATAGATCAATATTTGAAATGCTGAAAAATGTAGCTCAGTCTACAGCCCAGATGATATGAGGTTTTCCAGAGGGCGTTTTTATTAAATTCCTGCAAGATGTTTCCGCAGCCATATATCACTTTCTATGAAACATCAATGAAAATGGCAATAACTTATTCTAATACCAACGTTAATTAAATGCCATAAACATGTGCCTTATCAATAGCCCCACTACGTGTATAACATCACTATAGCCTCACCAAAACCATAATACACGGCAGTGCAAACACAGGTTTCATGCAGTTTGCAAACAAGCCAATTAATAGAGGAGCATCTGTCACTTAGTCAGATGCTCATCATTTTATGGCTACCACAGAAACCATTCTATGAAACCATGTCTTAAGGTTAATTTCAGATTTGAGCAGTTAAAGATAATGCACCAGTTTTACGCGAATTCATTTCAAAAATCAGTTTTATTTAATATTAATAAGAAAAAAATGAAATGATGCCAAGAGCACAACTTTTATGCAATGTTGGAATTCGATAAAAATAATTTGAAACTGTTACAGATGTGATATTACCAGTAGTGAAATTGAGACAACAATTATAATTATTACAGCGTTCTACCAAAAATACCCCGACTTTTCCAGTTTTTTGAACAAATTTTCCTGACTGCTATGACCAATAATGCAAAAATATGACACGTGCAAATCGGTACATAATGCCAATATTTTGATTTTCCATGATTTTCATGACTTGAATTCGATTTCATAATTTATGACTTCTTGCTTCAGTAGACAACTTAGCTACGTGAACGCAAACGAAATAGTGATGTTAAATTTCCCTGACGTTTTCAAAAGAAAACATTATTCCCTGACAAATCCAAATTTCCCAGGTTTGGGAAAACCAGCTCTATCAAAGATAGATATTACTTTGCAAAGCTGTCCAATGCAAATTTTTGCTTTCGCAAAACATTTCCACTCAGTCGCAGAGAAAGGTTTACTGGTTACTTCGACACAATTTCATTACAATAGTTTATTACCGTTTTCTTGCATGTCGTCAATGTTTGCCTATCAATAAATAAAAAAAAAGAAAGAACGGCTATCGCCCGCTTCAATTAGAGGCACGCAGCAGCGAAAACTGTAAAAAGTGGGTCATTTGGAAAAATTCGTTCACTGCCCTGCAAGACCTACATGTACCTAAAAACATTTCATTCCTACCTGTATTTATACGTGTATGACTGAAAATGTGACGCATCGCAGCACTTTCACGCTATTAATGGTCATCTGTTGTATCGCTCTTTGCATTAAGTAATTTAGATAAAACCTGATATATTCGATTTCCTTATACGTTTTAAGATATTTAATTTCATCCCAATGTTTGATTTTGTTATTAAGCAAATCAGTCTAATTATAATCCTCTCTTAACTAGTATGTTAGAACTAGCTAGCATTTAACGATAGGTTTACGAACTTTAATTTTTTTTATTTTAATAAAAACATACTATAACATTATCGATTACGACTGGTAAAATGTTTCAGGGCAATGTCAGATTAAAAATGGACATGAAGGCACACACATAAAAATATTTATCGCAGTTATATAGGTAATTTTAAAGAAATAAATCAACTGGCAAAATTATGCTGCAATAAATCATTTTATCTGCCATAAATCTTTATACCATAAGAAAAAAATAATTTTTAACAGCATCCAACATATTTAAAACTGAAGTTTTAAATGTACCGTTCCCATTTGATCATTATCCCTTCTTACTTTGATACATTTAAAGTTAAAACACTTTAGATGTTTTAAATTGAGAGTGTAACCTATCAACTAACCTGTGTGTTTTGGTATGGCATTTAGTACGGGATTCAAATAATTAAGTAAAGGATATATTAAATAAAACTTGTAAATAATGAAATATTACTAAACATCTGGTTTACGTAATTTTTTGGTTTCATCAGTAGGCTGAATGAAAAATGCATGTTTTCTCAAGTCGTCAAATAATTATGAATCAGTTATTAATTTTTTTACATGTATGTCTTCAGTTTTGTAATAAAACTGGGCGCTTCACTAATGTTATAAGTACCGCAACAGCGAAAAAATTGCGTTGACACATTTAACTCATAGTTTCAGGTATTATTTTCATGCAGAAACCACTTGTTTAATCGTAAGAGCATTTAACAACCAGCCGGAATAAACTAGATACACTTTTCCGGAGTTCAATGGCACGACACGAATGCATTACCCAAAGTTCGGAGGAGAAATTAGTCTACTATTAATAAAAGTTTAATGACTGAACGGTAGCTTTCCCAAAACTTACTGAAATGTAAAATTAGGTCAATTTTCTGTAATTTAACAGCTAATAATAATTCAGACTTTCCTCAACTTCATTCATTGACTTCATTTTCAGGCTGTTTATAAAACTAGATCTAACGGGAATTCCATCAACAGTAAATAAATAGTCAATGGTAAATAATAGACAACTGGCTATTTAGACTACTTAACGATTCATATCAACTTTCCACAACCTTTTCCGCAACATTTAGTTTTTTTTACAAAACTACGCCAGACCGCACTATGTGGGTTGTGGAATAGAGCGCGATGCTAGTTCGATTCAATAGTTGCTAATTAATTATAACCGTCAAGCAAATGGAAATAAAGGTAGGTTTACGTCATGATAGTGAGCCAATATCATATTACAACTACCTGAAACGGAAAAAAATAGGATCCGATCCTATCCAATGAGATCATCATGAACTTGTAATTCCGGCTTTTATTTTAAATAAGGAGATTCTTGAATAGAGACAAACTTGATGCCAACTGTTCATGCACCATATCGTAAACTGAAATGACATGTGAAAGTCTGAACAAGAAGTATTGCACAAAATGGTTCTCGACAAAACCTAAGTATTATGAAAGTAACAAAATCGACCAAATGATATTAAAAGATTGTGCCCTGCAGAAAAAAAATTAGCAATGTTAAATTTCAATTCGAGTTCAACTCATTACTCTACTGTCAGCAATAATATATTGTAATTTGTTAGCTTAAGGCTATCGTTTTTTAATTTAATTAATTAACGCAGTACCCTTTTATCAGCAGATAAATGCCATGAGGTAGGGGTTGAAATCCATATACCTAATCATCACCAACATCATTGCCAAATTAAATTCCTTGTAAATGTAGCTTAGCCTTAAGTTATTTTTGAAAAAAAAAAATTCCAACGTCTGATGGCATACAGAAAATAAGACCAATAATATGGATCCGAATGGGCTCGGAGTTTAATAAATGGATTGAAATGTAAGGTTCTACCACCTCGATAGTAAATAGAATTATTACCTAACATCCTTCGAATCTGTAGGTGGTTGTTGTAGGTTTTAGTAGCGTATAACGTTACAAAATAAATGGTTATCCCGTGGTACATAAAAGGCCAGCAGAAAAACTTTCATTTCCTGTTAAATCGGCCTTTTCGGCAGAAAAATCGAAAATTTAAGCCACGCATTGCAATAGCCAAGTCAACAGAAAATCCTATCGAGGAAGAGCACACTATCCATCACAGTTTTAACTTCATTCAAAATGGCCAAGAAAGCCTAGCAAGAAATCGCATCTCAGATGGTTTTAGCTAAAGGTAGGTCCGTCATTTCCGTCGAATCCGACAAACAGGAGAATAATTCTGAAACACTGAGCCAGTTTTCAATGAATTACCCCATTTGTAACCCCCAAACAATCCTCGCTATATGTCAGCCAAGGGACGGAAACAAGAGTATGCTAAAGGAAACAAAGAGTTACGAAACCGGAAGTGTAATTCATTTGTTCGTGGCGTGGTTTCGCGCATCAGACTACACCAAGCTATGTTCGCCTGCGGAAAATCAATTTCCAAGTTTTTCACCTTCGCCCACTTAAATGGGAAATGAAATCATTATTTTCACTTTAGAGTTTTACACACCCAGCATGTGGTTGGCCAGACTAAGCTTACCTGCCAATAGTTGTCATGAGAAAAAGTTTCGACCTGATTTTATGGGCGTGATCGAGCATGCGAGAAGCAGCACAGGTAGCTAGCTCTATTTTCCATAAAAAAAATTTGGATTTATAACCCCCCCCCCTTAATTTGCTAAAACCGGAGATTTGCCACACGAGTAAGGTATCGTTTTTCAAACCCTAGAGCACAACCTGTGTTTTTGTCGTTCAATTCAAAAACTACCAGGACTAAGCATGGTTTGTTTTGGTGCTGACTGCTGAACGCTTGGCAACAACATTATTGAAAGCTATTTTAACGTTTTGATCCATACAACACACAACAAACTGGTCAATTCAGCATTGTGGTTCTTGTCTGAAATGGTCAAAACGCATCTTCTGAATGCATCTAATAAGCCGAGCAACTAAACTGAAAATAATAATAATAATGCGGTTGTAATAGTCTGCATTAAATAGGTGAAAAACTAGCGGCAAGTCTGGATAATCTTTCTTTGTGTGCTCTGAGGCATTAAACAGCCTGATAAAAAGGGATAAAAATTGCTAATGGGAAGCTTTATAACGCTGATATAAATTGTTCAAAATGTCTAGATGAAAAAGCAAACAAAAAATGCGCTTCTCCATGAAGTAAATGGCCTTACGCTGGCAAAACATTTGGTAAATCCACCCCAGATATTTAATGAATAAATTATGTCGCATTAGCATGCGAGAAGCCGCACTCAGCTTGCGTGTCAAGAAGACTTCCCAGCCTTCGCTCAATATTTGAGCAATAAAAGTCTCATTTGCTTTTATGCAATAAGCACAAAATAAAAAATTACCCTGTAATTTGGAGACAAAACCTTGATAAAGTTGACCGCAAAGCTAGTCTGCTAAAAGTGAAGCATATGTCCATGCCATTTACGGTCAATATTTTGAGAAAACAGGACAAACTGTTTAAGACAGAACCAAAACGATGCCCACCAAGTAAATTGCTAATAATTGCTAACTTTATTTCCCCCAGCATAGAAATGGTCGTCCACCAGGGCTTCCAATGTTTTATTATACGTATTTTAGGCAAAAATGTGCGAGTAATTTTTGCATGGTGCCTTTCCTTTTGACTCAGCCTTAAGTCATCAAAATGCAAACGTGCTTTACAGCTCATCTGCCTGCTAAAATTGCGATTTTTTTCATTATTAGTCGACAAAATGCAGAAAATAGGCATACGACTGGTTGCTGAAAAAACAAACTACTAAAACTTTTCGGACGAATAAAATCAGGGCATCGTGAGGTATTCGGCAAAAGGGAAAGTATAAATAAGATATCTAGGTTACCGGTACGCTTTACAGTTTATAACAACCAATATTTGTAGTTTCGATTTTAGCAGCAAAGCGTTACTGCATTACCCTAAATAAACAGGGAAAGCTAAAATCCCGCTGCAATTGCTAGATGTAGTTTAGGTTTTTCATACAACTAAATGCATGTACTACCATATACTATATATAGTAAAACAAAATACGTGTACACTAAGTGTCACAATTCATACATTATTTTTATGCAGCATTTTTTATTGTTGTATTGTTGTAATATTCATATATACATACTACCTGTTAAAAATATTAGTTAACCAATAATAAGTTGCAGTTTCTCTGAAATTCTCTGAAAAACAACAGCGGTGTTATCAAGAGTGAAAGCATATAATTTTGATAGGTATGCTACATCGGCTTCCAGCAATTAAGTATGAGCACCACACTCGGCACAGCAACAAAAAAAATGAAATATGGTGTCATTTATCTTATCGTTACGAACAATTACATGTAAGCTTAAAACTTCCGCACATTTTTAGCGCCATCCTTAAGACCTTAAGACGCTAATACATGTATGTCAATAGGTAAATATGTCACAATTTTTGCCAAAATAAAAGCGCATAACACCGCTGTTGAAATTTAATCTGAGGTTGTGTTCTTGAGCAGCTGTTTAATTTATTGGGCTTTTTATTGACCTTTTTCTTTTTTTTGCAATTTTAATTAATTTGCAATTTAATTAACCAACGCCTTTAATTACAATAGGCTTACCTTTTTTGCAATTTTAATTACAAAACTATGATAAATAGTCATAATTTTTCACTTTAGGACAGAATATGCGTAAATGATTTGCTTTTAAAGTTGCGAGAGTTCAAAATGAGGCTCTGGAGCAAATGAATCTACTTTTTATGTGTCCAGGACTGGAGAAGAACTTTATGCACACCAGATAGCTACTTCCAAGCCAGTTATTGAGGGTGTGGTATAGGAAAACAAGTGTTATAACGCTGCGGTTTTACCTTAAGCAAAACAATGCATGAACTTGGTCATTCACACGTACTAATAAATACAGTTGATAGTTCTGCACGATGCATGTCGCATTTTTTCTGCTATTCAGTTAGGAACACTTCATGAATCTTGGAGAATTCTGCCAAATTTAATCGCCTCCTTGCGGATGTGTTTAACAAGTGCTTTCACCTTTAGGGTAGAGCGAAATCACCATTTATTGACCTAAATAGGGGAAACTAAACAATCGCTGCGTGGAGAAAATGTATAATTATATCACAAGTTCTTGATCATCGATCTAATATTAAAAACTAAGATAATGGGCTTTTTAGCGCAAGTGATACGAGTTATCAGGCAGGGTATAAGACACTGAAAAAATGTT
>JAQIXS010002442.1:0-22867 GCA_034700785.1 Rossiulus vilnensis
CTCATCGCCTCTCTTTAGCGAAGCGCCCTCTAGGTGCAGATTTCCCGGTGCGCCCTAAAACGCCAGTCCGTGTATGGGTGGAATGGAATGATTTACAAATGTCATCACCACACATTATTCTGTTCAGTATTGGTCTGTATCTCTTATTGACATGATTAGCCATTCGAATTTAGCTAAGTTTTCTTATAGCTTAATTTTATGATTAAGCAATTTTACGATTCAGATAGGCATGATTTTTGTGTTAATTAATGGAACGTTTTGTGCTAAAATTTCCAAAACAAAGCATCAAATAATGTGAATTTTGGACTATATTTGTCTGAAAAAATTGCCAAGAAATCTCAAGTAGTGAAATTCTGTAATTTAAAGCAATTAAGAACTGTGATCACAAATAACAGCTTTTGGCCTAAGAATCTGTACAAAATTTGGTTAGAAATATTGATAGAATGCTGTAGGCGAAATTGTTTGGAAAATTCATCACAAAATGTGGATTTCAATTACACTGAATTACCATCATTTTTAATCAATTTTTTTGTGCAATTTCTATCTTCAAATTAAAATGCTGAATTTAAGTTGCAATTAAACAGATAAATCACTTTCCAGTGGCCGAATGACTTGCATTCAATCTGTCAAAAATCGAGAAATTGTGCAGTTTTTTTGCTTGAAAAGTGATTAATGTTCATCGTGTCTTCAGCTCTGAATCCATGTTTATCAACATCTTGGTTAGCTTACGGCAACCTAGACAATTCATTAGATTTTGCATTGGCACATACTGTATATGAAGACTAAATCCAAACTTGCTGATATTGCAATTGTCTAGTAGCTTCCTGGTTAACAATTCACTTCTTTGCTACGTCTTTGCTAAGCTTTGGAATTAGAATTTGTTGTTAGTTCTGCAGATAGACATCCCAGATTCATTTCATTCAGTTTTGGCTTGTTGACATGCTTGCAATGTATTCTCATATAGCGTCTTACAATTGATAGTTCCAAAACAACAATTTTCCCTGGTTATTTTATGATGAATTCATTATTGTACTGTTTATTCCTAACACCTAGCATTATCTTGCATTTTTAAAATGTGAAAACTATCTTGGGCTCATTCTTACTTATCTGACTTGCTACACTTTATACTATTTTATAGCTAAAAGTCCATCTGTTTTCATAATCTTAAATGGATTATTTTAAAGTGTATTCGTTAAACTCATGAGCATAACCATTCCTGAATATTTTACAGATTAAACACATATACATGTATGCCAATGTAAGCAAATTAATATGAAATGTTTCGTTTCTATATGTTTCTATAATATTCTTATATTATTTAAGAATAACAGAAACATGGTACATTTGCTTTCATCGCATTTCATCGATTTCGAAATTCTTGTTTTCCATTTCTGCTTATGATCTAATCTCAGAACAAACTGTTCATGGAAAGTCAGGTGACAATTTAAAACATAGATTATATGTAATAATGCATCCCGTCGTGTGTAGAAATAATAGTCAAAATAACAACATAATGACCTACTATTTATCTATTTACAGGGCATTTTGGAATCATTGCATCGATATGATAAATTAGGCTGGTTCGTTGTTGATGAAGCCCACTGTGTATCCCAGTGGGGACACGACTTCAGGCCTGACTATCTTAAACTAGGAAAGCTGCACACCAGCTATCCTGGGATTCGTTGGATTGCTTTGACTGCTACTGCCACCCAAATGGTAGGTTATTGCATAAAAAAGTGACTAAATATCTATTCAGTTCAATTTTAAGAAATTAAGCATCATTTTCTATGAATAAGTCGAACTCGGTTATAATGAGCAAATTTGTCACGAATTTCCCAAAATCTTGATTTATTTTTTGTTGGGTTGCGAGAGAAACGAACCGTCTCAGTCCAAACCTAGCTTCTTAAAACCTGCATTGTTGATTTAATTTTTTCTGGGTTGAAATTGCTTTCAGGAGATTTGTTCGTGCTTTAAAACACTTCTGGGATACTGATACTAAATTGTGGTTTTTCTTCAGCTATCTGGCCTTAGAACAAGATATATTGCCAAAATAAACTGAATTTTACTTTTCAAAATTCACAGTGCGATTTCCAAACATTTGTCAAGGCGTATAATGCAGTGGATGAACAGGGCTTTAGCAATGAAATAAAGTATAGGCTACATAGAGCATTGATTTTAAGAGAGGTTTTGTAGACTTGAATTGCATTATGATGCAATGTGTACTTTTCCAGCACCTAATGTAGTGTAGCATGTGGCTTAAAAAGACAAAGACGTTAAAATATACCAATTGAATTAGCCTACAGCGTGCATTTATTTTGTTGATATTTGTGTTTGATTTTTAAATAAATAAGGGCCTGGAGCCTGACTAGTTACTGACAAGAATTTTGCGATTTTGTACTAGGTCGTTGAGGACATTCTAAAGTCCTTGCATCTCGACAAGAACGCAGCCAAATTTAAGGTCAGCTGCTTTAGGCCAAATCTCTTCTACGATGTTGTCTTTCAAGACGCTTTGGATGATGCATATGGGGATCTCTGGTCCTTTGTGCATGACAGTCTAGGAGATAATTGGGAATCAGAAGAGCCGGTAATTTTATTCATATTATAGATTTTTGTTTGTTTTATATGAAAGGGAATGGTTTTAGCAATTTTAAGAACACTGTTCTTAGAATCGTTCTAGAAAGAAAGTTTTCAAATATTTTTAACCGTTTGCATTTTTTATGTTGTCTTGAAAAAAGGGCTACTTAAGGATAAGCCGCAAACATGCCCACCATGCAAAAATATTGCTCGCACATTTTTTGCTTGAAATGCTTATTATAACTGCTCAATTTATTTTACCCAATGTAGAATAGGTCGTCCACTAGGGTTCCAGCTTTCATTCATAATTTCAATATGCCTGGTTTATTTATTTAAAAAAGGGTTTTTTGTTTTCAAATTTCTAAACTTTTATATAAATAAACGGGGCATTTTGAAATTATAAATCAAAGCTCTAAGCCTAGTAGACGACTAATTCTACATTGGTACAAATAACTGGAGCGATTATAATATGTATTTGCAGCAAAAAATGTGCCAGTAATATTTTTGCATGGTGGGTATGCTTTAGGCCCATCCTTAATTGCATGAAGCCAGTAACTCAGTTTTATTTTGAATCATTTGTTCCACCAATACAGAATATACCAGTACATTGCATTGATGAAAGTTCACTTAAACCATTAAAAATGTCATTCAACAGCATTACATTTTAAACTGAAGACCGCATTAGCCATTTGTTAAATTTAAAGTACAGTTTTATATTATGTTTCGACGATATTGTCATTCTTATTTAAATTTATTTTACTTCATCTCTGCACACTGTATTTAATGGGATATTTTTGAAGTACTTGTAGAATACTATAGTAATTTCATGGTATTTGTAAAAATCATTATTATAACCCGAATTAATTTATATTAATTATAACCTGCTTAATTGCTGCCGAAGTATTGCTGCAATGTTTGTATGCATTGTTGAACTTCATTTATGTTTTATTGTATAAAAATGGAAGAATAATCCACATACATTGAATATATTTCAAAATACATAAGATAATGTGACAAAATAGTTTTAAAATATACCTATTACTTTACTATAAATATACAGAAATATCATGATTTGGGACTTTTTGTATATTGTGCAATATATTTTGAAACATGTTCTGGAATACATGTATGTGTTTAACTATTTTAAAAAGTACGTAATAGTTATAAGAGTATGTAATGCTATTGTTTAAAAACTACATGTATATAATATGTTTAAGGTATATTGTGCAATAAAATCAGATATATTACATAATTTACTAAAAAAATCCCAATCAATGATATGATTCATATATTAGTGGGTATATTTTTAGAATATTTTGTCATATCATGTACTGCATATGTTGAAATATATTCCAACATCGTGCTCTCATCCTTACCCTCAGCGCAATCGTGGATGTGGTATAATTTACTGCCGAACCAGAGATTCCACTTCAAGCCTTGCCGAGGTTCTTTGCAAGAGGGGAATTAAAGCTGCTGCTTATCATGCCGGTTTAAAGAAGAACCAGCGGGAAGAGGTCCAGGAAGATTGGATGCAAGGCCGTGTGGCTGTTATAACTGCCACTATCAGCTTTGGCATGGGCGTTGACAAGGCTTCGGTCAGGTCAGCAAACATCACTTGTCTTTGAGCAGTAATTTCCAAACATAGTGACAGTTACATTATTGTACATTGCTAGTTGTTTTTGAATGTTCCATTTTCATTTTCAGATTTGTGGCACATTGGACTGTGCCGCCATCTGTGGCTGCTTATTACCAAGAATCAGGCAGGGCTGGTCGTGATGGCAAAAAAGCCTATTGTCGGATTTATTACAGCAAACGAGAAAGGGATTCGGTTGCTTATCTCATGAACTTGGATAAAAAAAGATCTACTAAGGTACCCAACTCATCTACTATTTTTTTATAATAATTACCCATAAAAAACAATCTGCCACAAAATGAACAAAAGAAAAAAAGGTTGCAATTTTTCGTTTTTGACCATGAAAATGTTAACAACTGCGGAGTAAAACTGCATTAATTGTGTAGTTGGAATTATACGCTGTGCACGCCTGTGTGCATAGTATTGTGTTTCACAAAATTGTCATACATTGGAAAAAAATATCTATCAAGAAAATAGCAGATTTACTCCTGATGTATTCTTTTTGTATTGCCTGTGTGCAACATTTTTTTCGAATATAGCAAATTCAGTAAATAAAACGTTCCATTATTTAATATTACCTGTAAATGACTGGTGTGATAAAATTGGAACGACAATGAGCAGCCACCACTGGTATTTTTTTTTAATTTGAAAAGTTAGAATAAACATATATTTCTATTTTTGTAAATATGCAAATGTACGGTTTACTTTAAAATCGTGCAAAAAATGTTTGACTGAGTTAAGATAAGAAGTTTTTTTTTAAAGTTTAATTCACTCCTGTCACATGATGATGTTTACCTTGATTATGTACAGTATTTTTTTTATTGAAAAATTGCATGTTTTAGTTTGTTTTTCTAAACAAATATTGATATAAATGTAGAATTATCTAATTTTATATTTATCTGGCAGCTTAATACAGCATCCTTAACAGTTTTTGCATTTATATAAGATAATTTGTTGTATTTTGATTGTAATAATTTACATGAATTTATGCTTGAATTATGCGTGAATTAATGCTTAATGTGTACTAATTTCTAGTCAAAAGCAAAGATTGAACAGAAGAAAGAGGCATTGAAAAGCTTCGACGTGATTGTGAAGTATTGTGAAGGTGTAAGGTGAGAATTATTAAGAAAAAATGGCATGTTCACTAAAAAGAATGTTTAAATAAATCAAAATGGTAAAACAAGGATTTTTGATATTTTTGGGGGAAAAAACTTCAGGGTCTTCAGGGAAAAAAATTTAACCATCAACAATTGCAATTGATGATTCCAATTTGTAATTCATGATTGCAGATTCACTACTTGTGTAAATTTATGAAGTTTGAATAATTTACGATTTTAACAAAAACTATTTTTTTTGTATCTATAAAGTGCAAATCATGTCATTGTGTTCACTCTCGTGGACGTTTTCACTGGAATTTTAAATTTGCAATTTCAATTTCCTAGAAAATCACTGTAATTTGGCAGCAGTAAGTGGTCTAATTGCCATAATTTTCAATTACATTTTTATTGCAATTGCAATTTTTTTAAATTAAATTGTAAGTAGTTTGCATATTTTGAGTCACTGTAAGAAGCAAACAATGCAATTTAAACTCTAGAATATAGTTACATATTACTTCACTTGCAAGTCAAAATCAATGCATACATAGGAATTTGTAGGCAAAATACAAATATGTAGAAATATTTAAAAATATAGGAAATGCAGGAATATATTGGAATACTTGACAGCCTGTTTATCCATTAAAGTACGTGATTTTGTTCAACAATTGGTGAAAGCAAACTTTGCATAGAACATTTCCTTTAGTACTTACAGAGGACGCGGATGTTGAAGTCATCAAACATTTACGTGTTTTTTGCAGTTGTCGCCACAGTGCTTTCACAAAATATTTCGGTGACGTTGCGCCTAACTGCAACAAAATGTGCGACGTGTGCAGTAGCTCTTCTGCAGTCCAGAAGAAAATAGCTGCCTACCAAGGAACTGTTTACAAGACGTGCATGCAAAGTGATTTCTCTGTCAATGGCCTGTATGAAGGTGGCAGGCAGCCGAAAATAGGGTAGGCCTTATATAATTCATCACATGTTACATTAAAACGTTTGACACATATCGTCTTTCGGTTGCAGCCACTACGACAGTGATGATGGGAGTGACCGAGAAGTTAACTATGACAAGAAAGCGGCATTGGAATTGTCGAAAACAATAAATGAGCAATTCAAGATTCGACGAGGGGTAGGCATATCTTGAAGCTTTAATCGAAAATTTCGTTTAGTGCCAACTGCAAAAACGCCGAAAGCAAACAGCCGAAGGATAAAACGCTGAAAACGAAAGAGATATGTCTAAATACACCAGGATCCAGTTTTTGTCAAAATTTCGCCTATATATGGCGTTTGGATTTAGTTTCTATAAAGAAATGTTGTTTTTAAACAATATGTACCTGCGTCGGCCCTTTATTAAGTTTTGCAAAAACACTTTCAAGGAAATTCGCAATAAATAGATGCTAGAAAATTGTAATCTAAGTATTTGTTTTATTTTTTTAATCGAAATTCCAGCTTCAATTGACTTCAAGAAACATAATAAACACTTTAAATTTTTGAAGCTAAAATATTCACTTTACAATTTCGAGACATGACATAAATATACAAAAAAGACGTCATATTTGCAATGTGATGACAGTACATTTATTTCTGTTGAATGGGTTTAAAGCAATTTTTGTGTTTTAGGTTACAAAGGTTAGCAGTTCCGAAGAGCAAGGTAAGTCCATTACTGTTTTTGATAATGAAAACAAGTTTGGTGTATGAATTCTATAAATGAAATATTTTTATGTTGTTGTTTTAGGCACAAATCGATTTCTTATGAGCTCATCAGCAACCATAAATGGTCTTAATAACAAGGTAATTCAATATTGTCTATTTGATAATTCTTTCCTTGGGGAAAATTTGTAGAAAATCCACAAAAATTCAGGTATTGTTGGATTTTTGAAAGCCATTTAAATAAATGGCACTTTTCAAGTGCAATTTTAATTGCCTTAATTGTGCCATATTTATAAAATGTTTATTGAAATTGAAAACTCAACAAATACCACATTTTTTAAAACAAAAACATTTATTATTTCACGGGTGGCATTTTACTGGACTTTTCCTGCATCTTTTTATTGGTTTAATTAATTAGAAATTTGTTCGTACATGTACTTATTGATTAATTCGTTACAGACAAGAGTGGAATACCTTGCAGTCTTGGAAAAAAACCTGACGGATAATCTAAGGACTTACGAAAATAAGGACGTGCATCCTGTCATGCGAACTCGGTAAGTGCTAGCATTACATTCTGGATCTGGAAGTAATATTGCATTTGATAGGGCAACCGAGTGGACATTTTGGGCAGAAACACTTTGTTCCGTTTTCCAAAGTGTTTGTACTTTGGATAAAGTTTCCGTAATAGGTGATTTACTCATAAGTCTGAAAATTTGGAAATTTCAATGCAAAAGTCAGGAAAATTTTCTCCAGCTAAAATCCCAGGAAAAGAAACTTTAAATTAATTGAAAGAAGCAAAAAACGTTAAGCTTTCAATGAATGCCAGCCAAAATGTATTTAAATCCTTGATTTGTGATCTTGCTTTTGGCTAAAAACAGTGTTGATTAATGGCTGCTTAAAATGAAATTTTCTATGAAAATATAGCCTAAAATTAATGATGATGAACTAGGTTTGGCAAATTTTCGCCTATGGCATTTTTTGAATAGTATTTCTAAAAAATAACGTGTTTCCGTTTGGGCTAAAATCTATTTAACTAAGTTAAATTTTTTTTCCAACAAAACGTTTTACCATGTTCTTTAAAAGCTGATGTATAGAAATGCAAACTAAAATCCTTGATTGAATTTTGAAAACATGCATTGAACTTCTACATTTCGCTTCATTGTGTGACTCAGTCTTGTGTTCCGTATTATAGCGATGAAGATGTGACTCAGTGCGCAACTCTCTTAGAGCATGAAGAATTTAAGAAAAGCAAAAATGGCATCATCTATCGTCGCAATCTAGCCTTACTGGTAAGGCAACCATAACGCAACATTGCATAGGAGTTTGTTATCCAGAATTTTATTTACATTTACACCTACATTTCCTGCAGAAAATCTTGCATAATACAGTCCGCAAAAATTCCAGGTTTAAAACTGCAACAAATTGCTCGCATATAAGCCACATCCTTAAATTGGATCTTAGTTTTAAGAAAAATTGGAAATCTTCATAAAATTAAGTTTTTACTCAATTTATTATTAAGAGTCGGTTTGTTTTATTGAAGAAGATAAAATGATTTGTAAAAGCATTTAAAGCTGTTTTGACTTCTGGGATTACTCAAAGGGAGATGCCAATAATCGACATTTTTTAAAAGTGCGTGTATGAGCTGCACCAGTTTTCAGATTGTACAAGTTTGGGGGGAAATTGCGGCTAAAATTTTACGTGAGCAAAAAACTTGCGAAATATGTTCTTCTGTGTAGAATTGGTAGATCTTATAAACAAATGGGACACTTTCAGATTATAAGGAAAATAACTCTGGCCTTAGTGGACAATCGATTCTACACGAAAAAAATAAGTTTAACACTTGTAATTAGTATTCGACAAAAATAGGAATTTGTATATACTTGTTGGGCATCATAACATAACATACTAAACAATCAATATGATTGTTGAGTATGTTATGTTGCGCTTAAATAACGGTATATGGAAAATTACCCTTTCATGGCAGAAATTCTCTGCTTGCACATCCTGTAATTCGTCTGTAATAATTTCAGGTAAAGGCAATCAAAGATGCAGGCAAGGAGGGTCGATTACACGTTTCGCTAATTGAGTTTAAAACCGATCCGGCACTTACGTCCATCATCACAGGTAAGAATAGCCCCAAACGCGAGAAGAGTCATCGCTCATCGCATAGAAAGACGGAGATGGCCTCGAAGGGAAGAATCGAACACTTTTTTAAAAAAAGGCCAAACGATGAGAGCAATTCGGATGATTGTGGTGAAAAGGATGTTCCAGTTAATTCGACGTGTTCTTCGGAGGACGGTTTGAGCAGCATTTCGAAACCAGGGCCAAGCATTGATTCTTGTGATGTAGGCAACTTGAAGTCGAAGTCCTCTTCTAAAATGCTCCCTGAAAGGTGTGAAGGAGACGTACTTGAACGCTGGGACACTAACCAGGACAGTTCCGTCAAGTGTGATGCAACTCCTGCGAAAACACGCAAGAAAGTGAGTTTCATTGCCAGTGGAAATGCTTCAGCATCACAAGGCTCTGCCCCTGCGCATTGTGCCTCACCCACGAATTGGAAATCAGCGCAAGGGATGCAATTGAAAAAGGTAAACATGGTATGCATTTGACGTACTACTGTTAAAACCAGTGACAAAATATGTGCATGGCTTTATTGCTGATTATGAAAGTTTAGTCCCTGGCTAAAATAAATGTGCGCTAATTTCTGCCATAAAAGTATAGTTTTACACTTTTCACTAGCAACGCACTCGCCCCCATAAATGAAATTGCATTTTGAAAGTAAATACAGTGATTTTTTAGTTTACAATTTTGAATTTAGGCTGGATCCAATACACTGGTTGTTAGTTCTTTATACCTTTGAGCAGTGATGTGTATCTAGTATTTCTTCGTGTTTACTTTCATCATGTGGAGTATGACGAATTTGTTAAAGATGATGGAAGATGTGTCGATTGGTTACATCTTACATTGTATTCTATAGTCAGTCTTGAAGTCTAATATCGTGCATGTTATCATGTACTGTGAATTTTTCTGTGAATTGTTGAAAACATAAAAGAGCAGTTTGAGTTAAGCACATTTACATTATTTAATTTCAGCAAACTGAGAATGGAAGCCCAGAAGAGCCAGGTATAGCCTTACCAAATTTAATTACCTCATTTTTTTCAAATGTTTTTTTTTAATCTCATGTGACTCTTTTTCAGATATAAGGCACCTGATAAATTCCACACATTTTAAAAGTGGCCTTACCCATAAGGTATGCATATAGAAATGCTACTAAGAATGAAGTACTAGTTTAGATAGGATAGTGCCAGCAGGAAATGTGTACATGAAGTTATAGTTTCATATTTTTAAGAGCTATGATGAGGCAAAAATGGCGAAAATTTGATAGCATTTCTACAGCAATGGTGACCTTTTGGCGATTAAATTGCCATTAACGTTCATTGCCTTATAAAATAGCAATTTAAGTACAATTTTATTTTTCTAACATGCATCTTCCGGAGAATCTGTGGTCCACTGTCTCCTTGGAATGCCCAACACGTTTTCAGTTCTGCCAACACTAATTAGTCTAACATAAAACCAAAATTTATTATTTATAACGTTTTATGAGTAAATGATGAATACGTTATAAATAAAAACTACACAGATTACCATTTTATGTCTGCCTAATTAGTGTTTTAATTTGTTTTAACATCTCTTTAAAACTTATAGGGGCACAAATACCTTCAAAATAAGTTGAAGAGAACATTATCGCAATTTTTCTGGACAAAAATTAGAGATTGAAAATGACAATCCTGTATTTCTTATTTAATTAAAAAGTGATATTGTTTGTAATCAATCAGTATATATGTATATATAAGTTAAGTTTATTTTTTCCTTATAGTCTGATTAATTGTTGCATTATTTGTATCATGATTTTTAGATGAGGGTCGAGCATCATGCAATGTTAGAGAAAATATTGAGTGGCAACATGGAAAACTTTGACAATAAGGATGCGCTTCATATTGAGCATTTTCAGTAAGTGTTGTTCTCTAATAAAACGATATTAATTCTGCTGCCATGACAACTTGCTCAATTCAACAAACTGGCTCGTTGCTGGTCTTGTCGGATTACTAAATAGATTTGAAGAGGAAGATACATTGTACATTTTAAAAAACATTTTTTTTAGAAAAGATATTAAGGAATGTGCGACACTTCTGGAGTTTGAGGGGTTCAATAATAGTAAGGATGACGCCACCTACTGCTGGAATTTAAAAACCTTGGTGAGAATATTTGGATTTCTGCAAAGTTTTAATCATAACCTCTCAACTAACCTCTCAACATACTTCTGTACGAAATCAAGACTTGTTTGATAATTAAATAATTGCTAAATAGAGTGGTTATATGTTGGTCAATTTAGTTAAGACTGCTCGGAGTATGGTTGCAACATTGTTAGAATAAATTATATTTTTAGAAATCAGTATGAATCGATAGTTGTGCTCAGTAGTTTCACCTATATTTTATTATTTCCAATTTTTCAGCTGGGGGAGATTGAAGATGACACCAAATGTGGACGGTTGCACAGCTCTCTAGTTTGCATTAGTGCTGGTTCTTCTTTGTGCACTTTGATCAGCAATGAGGATGTGATACGCAGCAAAAATAAACCACTGAGGATAAGTCAGACTGAGAGGAACAACTTGAGTAATAGCAGCTTTGAGGGCAAGGTTGAGAGTGAGGTAGTTTCTGATCTCAGGAATGAAGAAAGCATAAAAGAAGACGAAAGGTTTGGGGCTGGACAAGTATTGCCAGAAATCAGAGACGTATGCCTGAAAAATGCTGGTGAGAATCAGAACAGGACTGAAATTAGTGAACAACAAGAATTGGATGCTGCAGAGAATAACAGAACGCTATCCTCAAAACACGATACCAATGAAGATGTTTTCAAATTGCCTTTGCCACCACAAGTTCAGCTCATAAATGGAGCGGATGAGAAAACAAGGAAGAGGCCATTGGAAGAGGTGTGCATTTTTTATAATTTATTATGTGCTTTTAGTGTTACAACACCCTGTCCACCAAGAGGGTCAACTATTATTCACAGAACTATTAAGATTTTTCCAATATTAATCAGATGACTGTTCATAATGAAATCTTAATGCATAAGAATGAGGGGAAATGGCCAAGCAAGATGGAGGCCTGGAAACTTGCTTTCCAGTAACAAAGGCCCCTGACACCACTTTCCCTCAAGAAGTGACGTCAAGGATGCCTCCATGGCTGGAGGCGTGTGAACTTTTGGAAAGCAATGTCACAGCTGGTTCTTCAAGCTAGTGCAGAAGGGGGAGATAATCTGACTCCATGGGATATGCTACAGTGCAAGGTGAAGGGTATTGCATTTGAAATTTCCCCCTTTTAAATCAATGCTGAACCAAACACACCAGTCAACAAGCATGCAGGGCACTCCTGCTCGCTCTCTAGGGTTTGGTCAGGTGACACACCTGCAGCTACACAAGCTGTCAAAAATAATAAAAAACAAAAGTCCTTGATGGCTGCAAATCTGACTCGCCCAAACACTTTCAGCACACACAGGCAAATCGAGTGCCATCTTAAGGGCCCTCAACACATCTCATGACATTAGTTGATTTGTCATCCCCGCACCAGAAGCGCAGGTGCAGCGCTCATTCTGTGTGCACGAAATGATCACATAAACATATTAACAAAATGGCGGAGGTTAACAAAAAATTCCACGATCGCGCTACATTCTTATACTTAATAGAAACAAAACTCAGCATGGCAAGAATTAACGATTTTGGCGGCCAACCATAGCCCCTCGCGCAATGAACAGTTCACGGCCACGGACTTATACCATGCAAATCTGTGGAGATACAGTCACAACATTTTGGCAGCTCATTTTTCCCATCTGACCTGCTTGAAAGATTGGTCCTTACTCTGTTGATAATGCTGATGTCAATAAGGAAAACTGTCACTTGCCCAAAAGCCCAGTATTTGAGGAATGTATCATCATCAAAATTCGTCTAGAAGATTCCCCTCAAAAAGTGAGTCAAGGAGAGGGGAGAGTTAATCCAAATCCAACATAGCATCACAGCTGGTCAATCACTCAGACGCATGAGAGGTGGTATGACGTCATGTGACAGGACACGGGACTCAGACTAAAAAAGGGGAAGCGGGATATTTGAAATAATAATTTCCCGATGAACAGAGGTAAGCATGTTGACTGGTTCAAGCAATTTATAAGCCATAACCATGGCTCGTAGTGAATCGTAACCAATAACAAAATTGCGTCTGCATGGACCAATGACTATAACAGTAAGTGGTCGTACAAAAATATAGCCGCTGCGGCGCAAAAATTCGGCCAGGTCAGCTGACCAGCGATTCCAGTATGCGCCACGTAGTTGCGTAAGTGCAGGGTGCGCAAAGGGCAAGGCATTTTCAGAAGTGTCACTTACTCTGTGACCTCGTCTTTCTTTGGGGTCGGGGGTCGGCAGACATCTCACCGCCCATCACATGATTGCAGAGTTTTGAATTCCGTGGAATGTGGTCCAGCCATATTTACCCATACCCAAAAATTCCTGCCGAAAACTATCAATACTCCCCCATGACTCGTTTGCACCTTAACTATAATTTTGACAAGTCATTTCTTATTTCCTGAAGGTAGAGAGTTAGGGTTCGTAGATAAGATGCGCTGAGAGGCTTCGTTAGCGCATCCGCCAGATTACTCTTCGTCGGAATACATCGAAGGGAGAACAATCCTCGATTAAAGTGATCAAGTACGAAATGGAGCTTGCGGGTAAAGTGTTTTGTGGATCCATTTTCGACCGTGTTCTTAATCACAAACATTGCCGACTCGTTGTCGATGAGGACCTCTACGTTTCCAAACTTCGTGGGCATTACCGGTTTCAGCTCCTGAAGAATCTCGTCAAGCCAAATAAGCTCCTTCACCATCTCCTCCAGAGCCATCGTTTCGGCCTCCATGGTAGACATGGTGGTCTGCCACGCAGACATCCAGATGATGAGTGAGTTACCGATCAACACCAGTAATCTGGACACTGAATGAGACGTATCAACGTCTGAACCCCAGGAAGCGTCCGAGAAGCCTCTGATGCCCGTTGCATTACTTCTCAAGAGCACCATGCGCTAAAAACTAGTGCTACGCACATAGTTTAACAGGTGTTCTGCATGTGTCCACGCGAGGAGTGTTGGCTTCGACGTGTATTTTGCCAGGATGTTCACCGCAACCAGCAGATCTGGTCGAGTCATCCTCGCAACGTAGAGAAGGGATCTTAGGTAGGCTTAGGTAGGGGTAAGGCAGATCCTCTGTAGCCTCCTCCAGCAGTTGCCGACTGTACACAGTCTTCAACTTTAGTGGTTCTCGGGCAGGTACCATGTCCATGTGTTGGCTGAGTTCCCGGATCTAGATTCCCAAGAACGTAGTAGTGGGGCCTAAATTTTCAGTACGTTATTAAGGGCTTGTCAAGTCTTCGCAAAAACCAGTATGTCATCGACGTATACTACTAGGAGAGCATTTCACTTGTAACGTTATACGCACTCGCCAGGTTCTAAAGGAGTGAAGCCATGACGCTGTAGCTGCTCCTGCAAAGTTCCCCACCAGCAGCGACCTGCCTTGTGCAGTCCGTAGAGTGCCCTTTTTAGCAGCCATGCTTCGTCTTGTTGTCCCTTGACCCCTTACAGTAGTTACAGTAGTCTCGTACAAGTACGCCGATTTCACATCGAGGTGGTTATGCAACCACCAACCTAGGACAACAAACACAATGAAAGCAAACCTAACCAGGGTAAAGGTTACCATTGGGTTATACATGTCGGTATAATTCCAGCCAGGGCATTGCTGAACCTTTTTAGCAACCAGCCGAGCATGGTGCTGCACAACGACGCCTTTTGCGTAGCTGATCACCTTCTGATGCGACCCAGGACAGCCGGATTCAAAAAATTTGCGCTTACGGAGAGTGCGCAGCTCTTCGTCCATAGCTACCTTCCACAGTCATGCATCAGGAGCCTTTAGGGCCTCGTCATAGGTCCTAGGGTCAAGTTCGACCAAACTGACCTCTGGTGCCTGATCGTCGGACAACATGTACTCATCGCCACTGTCGTCGTACAACTTTGGTTTAGCGACTGGTTCCGCTCACGTCTCCTGTTTATTGGGATGAGTCTTCTGTTAAGCCAAAACTTTCCTGTCAGGAGCAGTCGTTTTTAGGTTTCACGCATAACAACCCTTCCCAAGGGTTCAGTGGGAAGAAGTCGAAATCCTTTTCAGAGAACGGTATCCTGGCCACCTTGCAGTATCTCTTTATCACAGACTTCGACCTGAAACAGGAGATTCCGTGATCGAAATAAACATCTATTCGCCGCCTTGTCTTCCTAGGGACAAGCACCCTTCGCCATAACCATGGTAGGGTTTCTACGGCATCTTGTAGTAGATTTCCCGGGGAGTCAGGCCGGTCGATCTCTTCGGGATCGCCCTGCCAAGTGGTTCGGGAGTCTTGCCTCTGATTTCCGAACGGCGTCCACATCACTCACCGACTCTGTCTCACTGGAATCCTATATTGTACTGCGGGGTGGTCGATACACTTACAACTTAAGATCCCCGGCAATCCTTGTCTCGTCAATGTGGACTTGGGCCTAGTCCCATACACGGCCCATTCTGTCGATAAATCTGTAACCTTTGGTACCTCTGGAGTAACCGACCAGAAAACCGGTAACTGCTGTGTCCTCCAGCTTGTCTTTCCTCAGACCCTTGGGGAGGAACACATGGACAGTGCTCCCAATCCTGCAAAGATGTTTTAGGTTGTGTCATGCACGATGTGGAGCTTCGATGGAAAGTAATAAAGTTCCCATGCAGCAGGTAGGTTGGAAGTCACCGATTATTTCGTGAACTGCATGACATGCCGGCACTTTAGGCAAAAATACACGAAACCAAAAGCAACGACAACCGCGGCCGACTTGATCTACGGTTACCAATCAACTGGCAAACGCCAGAAAACTAAACAAAAGACAAAGCGACAACGCGAAAAAGACCTAAACAATCGGTCACAAGCGCAACTCGTTAACCTGGGGAGTGAGCGCACCCTTCTACGACGGTGTCTCGACCCGGTCAGCCCCGGGAGGCGCTAGGGTCGCATTTGACCCGGTGGCCAGGGGCGGCCGCCGGGTCACCGTGACAGCATCCCCCAACTGGGCAATTACCCTTCCGGGCCAACAAAAACAAATCTAAACACATTTACATGGTATCAGATAACATTCAGATGGTTACATATTTAACGCGCGTTACATCTAAACTAGTTGGCCTCAGGATTAAACTCGATTAACATTAACCAACATGGCGGCCGGGCCTTTACGTAAAAAAATAAAGGTATCGATCATATCACATTTCAATATCACAAAGCGATCACATAGCAAAATTATGTTATAATCCGTCCAGTCACCCACGCCCAGGTGGACAACTCGTCCTCCCTGGAGAACCGTGGCTAGTCCGCTAGTCTTCCGCGGTCAGGTACTTGCATAGCAGTGGCTCCGGCAGGCGAAGAATGGCCCTTTTCTTGGGGGCAAAGATATTCTGCATCGGCACGTAGCGCAGAAGGTTGATCAGCCGGCACACTTACCGGATGGGGTCCGTCGGCTGGCTCCGTTTGATTACCTCTTGTAGCCGGTCTCGGGCCCGGAGACGCTGCACCTACCTATTGAAGGTTTGTCCAATGGCCGTCGCTCGGATCCCGCGGTTTCCTCTGCGGCAGCGTCGCTCGGCGGCCGTTTCCTGGCGGGGAGCCCCGACCGTCCAGGGTCGAAATTCCGGTGCGGACGATCTTCTGCCAGCTTCCATGGTGGTCCTCCCGGGTCGGAACTCCTTGGGGGATGACCGTCTGGGGCCTCGCTGGTAAGGGCGACTGCCGCGAAAGCTGGTTCCGGCGGCGTCGACGGGGGGCTGGTGGCCGCCGTGTTAGCCGCGTCGGCGTCATCGACTGCCTCGGCTTCTGCTGCCTTTGCCGCCGACTCTTGCTGCTGGCGTATTCGGCATCGCATGGCATAGCTGTAGCGCTCCGGAGGTGCCATAACCCGCCACCATCCGGGGGGTTGCCGGCCGGTAGGCCTCGCGAAGGCCGGTGCTGGTTGTGGCTGCAATGTGGGTGTGGGGCCCACCACGGACTGGGCCCAGGCATCTAGTGGTGCCCGTGGCGTGATTACCGGCGCCTCCGAGCCGGCGTTACTTATGGCTTCCTCACCAATCTCGACCAATATCTCGCAAATGGTCGCTGGTGGAACATGCAAGGCAGGCCGTATCCGCGGCCGGACGAATACCACCGTTACATTAAAAATCTTGCACAGTTTTTCCTCCTCGGTATCGGAACCGGGGTCGCGGCACGTGGACTGGTCATTCCCGTGGTTCGCTATGCTGATAAGGGCGCGTCTGTGCAACTACGCGAGTCAGGCTGGAACACGGAAACAAATACTTTTGTCCCCGGGCTGTTGACGTGGCAAGGCCGAAGGCGAAGTTCTAGTTGAACGTCTGACCGAAACTGTCCCCGACTGGTTTGGGCTGGCTGTTGCTCACGTCGACCTGGGCCGGGTCCATTCATGCGCTGACTGATTCGAACCGAGGGAGGGGAAGTGCCCCGGGGCACACGTTTAAAATTTGGGTGCACTCTAATCAAGGCTAATATGTGCAGGGTGCGCCTTGGGGTGCACGTGGCTACCACGGCCGCCGCGGGCAGGGGCTTAATCCGCACGTGCAGCTGGTACCGTTTAAGATTCTCGACGTTGACCACCGTTATGCGCGGGGTACCACATCGTGTGTCGCACAGGGCGTAGTTGAGGGCAGATTGTTGGTTTTCGACCACTGGATAGGGCCCATAGTAAGGGGCTCGCAGCTTGCCGGCCGACCCTCACGGGGGCGCACGGTCTCGCACAAGCACCCACTCCCTCACCAAGAACTTTTCGGGCCATCGTTGTTTGTCGTACTGTTTTTTTTTTGGCGCCGCTGCGCCCGCCATAGGACCTCATGCGCTTAAGCCAGGTCGCACGTGGTCATGGGCCCCACCCTGAAACCCCTTGGGATCCGACTATGGATGGGCAGATGCGGCTGCCGGCCGTATAACAAGGTGTAGGGAGAGGTTCCCAGGGACTCCTGGCGGCCTCGGTTGTAGGCCCCTTCGCCGGTAGGGATCTCCAGCAACCATTCCGAGCCATGTTGGCCGGCATTGGCCATTCCCTGTAAGGTTGTTTGCAGCGTTTGAATGGTACGCTCCGCCAAATGTCCCCCTGCTGGTGGTACGGGGTGGAGCAGCGATGCTGCACCCCGTACTTCTCCAGGAAGGTTCGGGCTTGCCGGCTGGTCTGAGGTGTGCCACTATCCGTTATAAGTTGACTGGGGACCCCGTATTGATTGAACAGCAGGGTCAGGAAGTGCTCGATTGCTCGCCAACACCCACGTCAACACACCACGTGATTGCATTGGGTGCAGGGTAACGCAAAGGGCAAGTTCAAAAATTCCCCAGTGTCACATTCCAGTGACGTCGTCTTCTAGAGGTGTCGTGGAGCGGCGGACAACGCACCCCCATCACCAAATTCTGAAATTTAAGGAATTTAAAGAATGTGGTCCAGCCACACTTTTCCCGCCCAAAATCCCTCCTGAAAGCTAACATGTTAAACTTTGGAAAACAAACAAGTTTTACGGAAAAATAATTAATAAAACATGAGACTAAAATTATGTACTGTGGGAGCTCGATTATCCGAACTTCCAATATTCTGATAAACCGAGGTGAAGCAACGTTGGATAACCACTCGGATTAACCGATGTCCCTAGCAGATAAACCTTGATAAAAGCGTCATAAAAAAGAGGGAAAAGGCGTGACAATGTGCTGAGTTTGTTGGTAGCTTAAACGTGTTGATTAAAACTAATTAAAAAATGAATTGTTAAAAATTTATTTTTTGTTAGGTATCCATATTGTGCTTATGTTCCTCTTTCAGACATTACAGAATTGCCTGCATAATGGGCCAAGCTGATAACGTATATAACTTAGGATCAGCTCGAAAAAGATTAGCTTTACAATATTTAGAATTTGGTTATTTTAGTAGACTGTAACACCAACGAATTTGTAAACATAGTCACGTTGTTAAAGTTCTCTTTATTAAATCGGACATGGCGGGGGAAGCTGTTGTGAAAAGGTTTTCTCTTTGCAGAACAACATGATGAATCCTAAGTGACGCCACCCCTCTTTAGAAGGTTCTGGAAAGGCCCTAGTGTCCAAGGACCACCCACACCAACATCTGGAGATGGCCTGATCTGCTCCGAATGTCATCTGACACCATCTCAGAGGGCGCTGCTGATTTTGGGGGTCTTTCTAATACAACTGTTTGGGGGCTTTGTCTCTTTCTTTTTTCCCCTGTAGATGCTGAGTTGGACTGTCACTTTAAATTTAGTTTCTTGTAATGGCACCAAATGCCAAGTTTTCTTTGTTTAACTATGTTAATTTAAAAGGTTTAACTCTATAAAAAGTTTCCTAGTAATTTATGTTGATATTTTTAATACAAAACAATCTATGGATTACTTTCATCTGGGGAAAGCAGCAACGAAGCAAAGAAACATCTCAGCAGTGCATCAAAGAGGAAAGTAAAGAAGTTCACCAACGACCTCACATTTTTGAACAATAATCTTGTGTTTTCGTGTACCTATCTTTGTACCTATTTCGAATATTCAAGTTAGTCATGGTCCAAACTTCCTCAAATGATTGAAGGGTGCCAAACTATAACTTACCCAGCGTCATAAAATTATGTTTTTAAGAGAGGAAAAACCTATATAGTTTTGTTAAAAATATAGCCGCACTAATTTTTTGTAGAAATTTTACCTAGCAGTTATATGCTTCACATGTATGGCACAGCATATAAACGTTAACAACACCCTCTTCTCTTTTAGAAAGCAGGATAATTGTTATTAATTACTACATTTTGACGTCCAGGTTATAATACCTACTTATTAAAACATGTTTTTAGAAAAACTGACGTTGTTTTAAGGGCTAGAAATTAAATAACCTTTATTCGTGTCCAACTTACCGAGGTTTGCTGTCAAGTCTATGCAAATATTTAAAAATGAAGCCACGAGAGGGTTAGTCCGTTATTTAAGGGTTTCGATTAAAATTCTATTGGTCGTTTTTTATTTTTTCTGAGAGAGAAGGATTTTCCCCCTTAAGGCCCCCTTGCGCATTGCACTATTTGCTTGATTAAGTTTTGTGATTTTCCCCTTGGATTTCTGCAGATTTTAGCGTTGAAATGTATTTTTGCATTTAACACGCACTTAGGACTTAGCGTATACGCTACACGTATGGCGCTTAACGCCTTATGGTTCGGCACCCTCCAATTGATGTCAATGCTTTCTACTGAAATGTTTGCCATGTATACGCGATTTACATGTATGCAATTATACGCCTTTAATAAGGATTGAATTAATATTAGGTAAAATCAAGGCTGTTACGAAAAATACTAATATGTTTCATTAATTATTTTTATACTGCTTTTACGTTATGCTAAAATGCAAAGGCAAGATTAGCATCGATCAATTTATGAAACAACTGTTTAATTTGTTACATTCTATAAAAATGAAATTTAGGATTAAACCGTGTGCCATCGAAACGTGAAGGAACTGAATTTGTTATTCGACTTGAAGTTTACCATTCAATATGTCATATTTAATATGTTAACAGTTGTTTACATATTTATTCTTCCATATCAAATGTTAAAATTCAAGGCGAAAAACAAATTCAGTTCATTCACGTATTCATTTTCGAATTTTTCGAATAATTTTCTATTCTCCAAATAAAGGTGCCACCACTGGATGCAACATTATTGTAAAGAAATGAAATTGGTTCAAAAGTAATTAGAATAAGAATTCTGTCGTTTTTTAAAATATCTGTTTTCACCTTTTAACAACTCAGAAGGAAAAAAAATTGCGAATAATAAAAACGATGTTAAATCATTTTATAAAATTAATTCATATAAAAAGAAGGACGATTTATTCGTTCCATATGAATTTTTTTCGAAGTCGTTGATTTGATCAAACAGAATGTATTTTCATAAGTGTAAAAAGGGCGTTGATGCATTTCCTTTATCTATTAAATCATCACTGAATTCAAGATAGATAAAAACAGATTTGTTCTCCTCATTTGTGTCTAGGCATGGCTCAAATTTTAATTCATTGGAAACATAAAAGAATTCTTTACATTTGAAATGTTAATACAAATCAGCCGTTATTTTACGCATTGTTTCCTGGACTCCCTCTATTTTCCAGAGAATGACGTTTAGTGGCTTTTTAGACAATTTTGAAAATTGTAAAATATTATTAGAATTTTACAGGGTATCTTGTGTGAGTAAATAGACGCACCTAATTGCACAACTTAAATTATGGCCTTAACTGAAACATTTTTACAAATACATTGTGAAAAATAATTTCAAATGATTCGAATTTAATAAAAAAACATCTATTATTTCAAACTTATTGCTGATTCAATATAAATTTGACAAATAACTCGAAATCACGATCTCGTTAAATCCATAATATGTTTAAGAAACGAGTTCAAAGGTTCTAAATACTCAATGATCATTAACAAATTGGCCTGCTGATTAGTCCAAAGTTTCACATTTTGTGTAAAAATATCGTTTTTTATGCATTGCCAGATTTTTGAAAATTGCATAAATTACCGATGTCTTCCACGTTTAAATTGTGGTGGACGTTTTGTGCCATTATCTTTTACTATTTTTTTTATTTTTTAGATAATTGGGATAAATTATCATTGGCTTTCTGACAAGTATGAAATACTGAGAAAAATATTCAAATGGTTAATGGTTATACTTTAAAAAACTTTTATAAAGAGTTTATACCGATTCTAAATTAGTTTATTGAAAACAATTTATTGCAATTATACAATCATTAACTTATTTGGAGTTAATAAAAAAAAAATATTTGATATGTTAAAAATTGTTAATATTTTATGGTGACATATTTTAAAATTGCTGTCACTAGCATTCATCTGTAATATTTTACCTAACAGATATTTATATTAGAATTGTGCTAGTTACGATTATTGACATGTGGAATAAGACGTAAGGATATTCAAACCTTCGCGTTCAGATGCGCGTGGCTGTTGTGCAGGAGGGCGTCCGAAGCCGGAGCATGGAGGAACGCCACAGCTTTGACCACGCGGCGCGGATACATGGCCCACTGACGCTGCACGTCCACGATCTCTCCATGGACCACGATCGAAGGGAGCTTTAGCTTTTAGTCACAGGGAGAAAATATAGGACATTTTGCTAAAACATACACTCTTAAAAAAAGGTGTACCATTTGGAACCTTTAAAGGTTCAATGGCATGCAACACAGGGAGCACCCTTTTAGGTTCATTTTAGAACCCACAAATGGGTTCGAAAGAAAGAACCTTTTGAAAGGTTCCATATGGCCATAGAAGGTTCGGAAATAAGAACCTTATTAGTGGTTCTATATGGTCAGAAAAGGTTCGAAAATTAGAACTTTTATAATTATGGATTATATGGTTCAGGATTTAGAATCATATTCAAGGTTCTAAATTTACCTTTAAAGTTTCAAAATGAACTCCATTTGAAAGGTTCGGATCAAATCTATATACTCCAAAGTTGTTACTTTTTAAAACGTTCTAATAAGATATTTGTTGGCTTAAATTGACATTCACAAACTTGCAATATCATAGGCCTAATAGAACGTTTAAAAGAGTAATAATTTTCTAACCTTCAGAGATTAAACTTGTACCTACAAAGTATCCAAGATAAACACACATTAGTTTATTTATGCACACTTTATTAATAATAGAATAATATAGTAAGCTTTGCATTGTGATACATGTAAACAGGAAAATTACTCAAGAATTATAGTTTACATTAAAAAGGCTGGAAGAAA